>OY757912.1:78518101-78528101 GCA_963585895.1 Sepioteuthis lessoniana | reverse complement strand
TCTTGGACCCTAACTGGTTTTGTTCTTATATAGTTCTCATGGAATGATTTACCGTTTCTCTGTTAAGGTTTCATTTTCGAAATCATGATTATTATTTCTTTTTTCTCTACTTGCCAGTTTTTCACGCCAGCTTTACTGGTAGTGTTTCACTGAATGATATATACTCATCTACAGCATCACAACGACATAATAATTAAGACGCAGTGACAAAGACAGACGCAGGAAGTCTTCTTTAACAAAATATTACCTCTCCCTTTATTGCAAGGGTTCGAAAAGGTTGTGTAGGGTTTTACTGTGAGAGGGAGCTGGAGACCGAACATAAACTGTAACATTTTGACCCCACTGTTATGACCGTCATGTTGCGTCTTTCTTGTTCTCTAGTGTTGCTCAACCGGAGGCCTAGGGCCCACTCTGCTGGATGCTGGCTTTCTTTACTGCATCTTATCAGCATCTTCTCTGGACCCCAAACTCCATCGGGGTTCCCGAGGGCCCCCTCAGTCGGGTGTGGCTTTCCCTACCACCACTCCTCTCCAACTGTCTGGAACTCTACTGGCAACTCAACTGGCTCGTCGAACTTAACTGAATTGTATAATCGTTCGACGCTCACTCGATCTTTGAAATCGAATGTTTAATCGTCATCAAGCGGAAATAACTGTCATGCAGTTCAGAGGTCACTCTCTTCCGGTGCATCAGTCTATGAGCGTTCCATGGGAATTTTTTAGCTCGTCCCATTTCATCAGCCAATTTCCGCCCACGCGATTTCCTCACATAACTGCCATTGGAATGTGTCACTTCCTTCCGGTGCATCACCTTGAATGGCATTTTGCTCGGGCCGAAGGTCAAAATATAACATGAAGACTGAATGACAGCAAGCCTTTTCAGATCTTTTGAGCTTTTTAAAGTATCTAAGCCCATTTTGGTAGTGCAGCAATCTGGATTGTCTCAGTTCTTTCGCTAATCTCCCGTTCATACACTTTTTTTTTCTATGTTCTTGGAGTCTGTTCCATCGGCTCCGATTACTATCAGTATCACAGTCACTTACACGTTCTATAGCCTTTTCAGTTTTCTATCTAGATCCAGGTAAGTGCTTTTTAATTCAGATCTAATTAGAATTTGGTGATCTATTTTTTTCATACTTAAGTCCCAGAGAATTTTATGCATTTTCTTTTCGAGGAAAGATTCTGGTTTGTGTATGTTATTATTTTACTAATTTGAGAGTTTTTCACTCCAGCGTTAACTGATAGTTTTCCACTAGAGTCTGAGTGACAGCAAACTTCCTCGAGTCTCCAGGACTCTTCTTAGTATGCTGGCTGATCTCAACAATGCTGTAGTTTGGATGGTCTCCACTCGTCCTCTTATTTCCAAGTCCTTCAGTCCCTGTACCAATCCTTTGGTGACTGTACCAAGCGCCCCAATTTCAATTGGTATCACCGTCTCTTTCATGTTCCACAGTTTGTCATTTCTCTTGCAAGGTCTTGGTATTTATTTCTCTTTTCGCTTTCCTTGTTTTACTTGTTTTCTCTTTTTTTCTTTTTTTTTTGTTGACTATTACAAGGTCTGGTCGTCTGGCCAAGATTAAATGATCCATTTGTATATGAAAATCCCAGAGAATTTGTGCGTCTCATTTTTTAGGACGGATTGTGCATATACCATTTGGTAGCATGGTCAAATTCAAACTTCTTGTACAATTAACAGTGGATTTCCTTCTCCACCCAATTATGTCTAGTCTTATACTTTTTACACTAATTTGCTGCCTTTTCTTATTATATAATTGATCATTTCGTCTCTGTTACCACATAATTTACATCTGCTATTTTGTTGAGTCTTGTCTATTTTTGCGTTGACATAGTTGGTTCTTATGGTGCTGTTTTGTGCTGCTAGCAGAAGAGATGTAGCTTCTTTTTTAGCCATGTCCAAGTTTTCTCGACTGAGATATTCGCTTGCTTGTCGCTTGAAAAGCCCAGACAGTTGGTTTTCATCCCATTTTTGTTTTCTGGTTATTATTTTCTGTTGATGCTTGTGTTCTCTGTATTGTTTCTGGTCGGTGTAATCAGTCTTCTGCACTTTTTCATGGAGTCTTTGAGTTGTTGTGTCGATGCATCGACGCTATCTTCAATGCTGGCGAGTCTACTTTCTCCTTCTTTTCTTGACATATACAGTCTGTCTACGTCATCTCTGGGATCTGAGGCCTTATGCATCGTCATTAATCTTCTTGTTCTCTGGTCCATTTATTCAAGTTCTTCCCTTGTCCATTTCAAGAATAGTTCTGAGTATCTTACAAGGGGGCCAACCTTGGTGTTTATCCCTTTGGTGAGATTTCTGGTATATAGTTGTTTTCTGTAGTTTTTTATTCTCCTGACGTACTCTTTTTTTATTTTTTATTTTCATTTCCGCTAGTTTGATGGTGTCCGCATCCAATATTCCCAGGAATTTGTAGGTTTCCATTTCTTCGATGATTCTGATTTTTTCTTGGTTTGGTAGTTCTTATTTTGCATGAGTTCAAGCTTGATCATAAGTTTTGCTTTCAAACAGTTGCCAATATCAACAGGGCATTGGATGAAGGATCCACTTATGAGGAGGGGCTGGTAAATATGAGAAATCTTGAAACTCAAGTGGGTAGAAATTATTGTTCAGTTAAGCAAAATTCGATCGGCACTGGTTAATTGATGAGGTCTAATTTTGCTTCATGGCAATGTTTGGCCACATGTTTTTAGGCTGACACACACGGCAGAAGCTTATTGAATTGGGATATGATACTTTGCCTCATCTACCATATTCTGTAGATCAAGAACCGATCGAATTCCATTTTTTCAAACATCTGCTCACAATTTTACGCCTAAAAACATTCCATTCCAAGGAAGTAGAAACTACATTTAAAGATTTCTAGACATTAAAACCTTCAAAGTTTTATCGTAGAGGCATCAATAAACTTTATTTTAGAATTCTCTGACATCACTCTTTTAGTTTAGAACTAGTGGCTTCCACTTCGTGACATCTTCTTTTCTTTATTCACGATTAAAGAAATGCATCAATGTTCAGGGATCAGTTTTCGACTGATTTAAATTCATTAAAACAGCAATAAAAATTCATTCTAAAATCAGACACTATTTTTCGAATGGTTTAATATTCTAAAGTTTCTTCCTCGCCTCGTTTCTTTAAATTCAGAAGTACCTCATCTTTAGACAAACTACAAGATGAGTTTACTTATAGTCAAGTCACGCCGAAAATCCCGGTTTCCACTAGATCACCGTTGTTAAGCAGTCATGAGACAGGTTAATACATAGATGGGTGACCACTTAAGCAACAACAGGTACTATAATCAACCTAAGGCCTAGAAATTGATTTTTAAGAGTTGATTTTTTGGTTCTGTTTGAACATACTGTTCCATACTTAGATGAGTGACCACGTAAGCAACAGCAGCAACCTTCGAAATCACAGCAACAGTTGACTTTCCAGTGAAACACCGGTTCTGCTCGAAGTTAAACAACGATGAGTGTGTTTTATACTTAGAATAGTGACCGTTTAAGCAGCAGCTGCAGCAGCAGGTGCAAAATGTAACCTGCATGTACAGGCGAGTTTGTTTGTTTGATTGTTTGGGTTTTATGGCATTTCAACCTTTGTAGGATATTTAATGCCAAATCCATTTTTATACAAATGAACAGTTCTATTTCAAACAATTCAGTTCAGCATAAGTACACGGTTTAATTGTCAAAATAATTTCTATCTCAAGCTATTCAGTTTTGTCAAACAGTTCTAATTCAAACAATTCAATTTAGCACGAGTATAGTTTTCAGTTTAATGTCAAAAACAGTTCTATTTTAAACGATTCAGTTTAGCACAAGTACGCAGTTTACATGTCAAAACAGTTCTATTTCAAGTAGTTCAGTTTTAGCATAAATACGCAGTTTAGTTCTATTTGAGCCATAGATAAGACCCTATCAGGTACTACCACTCCATAGTGGACCTGGGAGCAATGGCAATGAAGGGGCACCCCGCATTCCCCAAAGCTCCAGCATTACTAGATCCTCACCATCAGATTTTTTCGTGTCATATTCAGGACACTTGTTGGGGGAGTCTTACCCTTGTGCAGAGGTAATGAAGGGTACTAGCTCCAGCATTACTGGAAACTCACCATCCGATTGTTTAGAGTCTTATCCAAGACAGAGATGCAATCAGTGTATTCTATAGCCCCAGCCGACTGGGCAAAACAACGGTAAATTTTTTTCTTTTAAATTTGTAATTAAATGAAATTTGATACAAATATACATTCCAGCCTGGTAGGGCATATTGGGTGGTGTAATGGTTAGCGAGCTAAACTAGAGAACCTTCACGAGTGAGTTCGAGTCTTATTGGGTGCCCCATTCATTCGGTCTTGTGTCAAATCGAAGCAAAGAGCTTTGTAAATTACTACATTCGAACCTGGTTGAAAGTTTGACTTTAGATCTTATGTTTACTGTCTTGCGTTGAAGGTTTGAAGTGGACTAAGTGGAATCATTCCTGGATACGTAGGATAGAAGTAAGATGAATCTACAAAACTGAGATCAGCTACATTTGAAAATTAGCCAAGATGAATTCGTATGTAGAAGAAACTTGTTAAAATATAAATAACTAGTGGAAGCATGTTTCTAAGACTAGTAAAAGGTCAAGATTTGGTTGATGGGGGCGGCGAGACTAAATAACAAATATTTGATGTTTATTTTGTAATATTTGTAGTCAATTGACGTAAAGTTTCCTAAAGAAGAAAAAGAAGATGAAGAAAAGGAAGAAACCTAGAAGAAGTTGAAGAAGAAATCGACCAATTCAGGTTAGGAAACTCTGATCTAATTATCATGAACAAAGAAAAGAAGATCTGTCATAAAGTGGAAACCACAATTTCTAAACTAGAAGAGTGATGTTCCTGAAAGAATATCTTCATATTGTCCGAGAACTCTAAACAGTCCACCCGGCGGGTGGGGCTTTACATCACCGGTTTTATGCCTCACTGAGGAGAAAGACTTCTCTCTTAAATAGCGTGTCCTAGTTATGATGTTGAAGATCCAGTCCCGGAGATCTGGAGAGTCTGGAGAGTGTGGAATACCTCTTCGTTGCCATTACTCTCAGCTTCACTCTGACCTGGAGTGGTAATACCTTTTTGGATTCATGGATCAAATAGATCAGTTGAAAAATTATTAGTATTCGATAGGAATACTTGATACCATATAATTGTTCCAGTTCCTGTTTTTTTTCGGAGTAAGGCCCTTGGGAAAGGCATGAACCCTTTTATTCCTCCTGCTATAGGTTCAAATGTATTACAACTGTTTTTTTCAACAAAGATGGCTATTGTGCAGAATAACCCACGAAGATTGATATACCATTAAAAAAAGAAACCAAATAGTAGATTATTTGTATTAAGAATAGTTACATGAAATTATTATTGTTTACTAAGGATCGGTATTGGTTATTTAAACCCATATAACTGTGTATTAACTAATCAGTATTAATAAATAGGAATGATTACTTGAAACCATAAAATTATTGGTAAGAAGTGGGAATACTTGAAACCATATAATTATTAGTAAGAGGTAGGAATACTTGAAACCATATAATTATTGATAAGAGGTAGGAATACTTGAAACCATATAATTATTGGTAAGAGGTAGGAATACTTGAAAGCATATAATTATTGGTAAGAGGTAGGAATACTTGAAACCATATAATTATTGGTAAGAGGTAGGAATACTTGAAACCATATAATTATTGGTAAGAGGTAGGAATACTTGAAAGCATATAATTATTGGTAAGAGGTAGGAATACTTGAAAGCATATAATTATTGGTAAGAGGTAGGAATACTTGAAAGCATATAATTATTGATAAGAGGTAGGAATACTTGAAACCATATAATTATTGGTAAGAGGTAGGAATACTTGAAAGCATATAATTATTGGTAAGAGGTAGGAATACTTGAAACCATATAATTATTGGTAAGAGGTAGGAATACTTGAAACCATATAATTATTAGTAAGAGGTAGGAATACTTGAAACCATATAATTATTGATAAGAGGTAGGAATACTTGAAACCATATAATTATTGGTAAGAGGTAAGAATACTTGAAACCATATAATTATTGGTAAGAGGTAGGAATACTTGAAACCATATAATTATTGATAAGAGGTAAGAATACTTGAAACCATATAATTATTGGTAAGAGGTAGGAATACTTGAAACCGTATAATTATTGGTAAGAGGTAGGAATACTTGAAACCATTCAATTATTGGTAAGAGGTAGAAATACTTGAAACCATATAACTGTGGCCCAGTCGGATGGGGCTGTAGAATACACCAACTGTATCTCTGCAGATAGGTACCCCCCAACAAGTATCCTTGCTAAGGCATTAAACAAATTGGTGGTGGGACTCCAGTTATGCTGGAGCTTCGAAGAATGCAGAGTAGCCCTTCATTGCAATCGCTCCTAGGTCCACTCTGGTCCGGAGTGATTGCACTTGATAGAGTCCAATCTATGGGTCAAATAGAACTATTTGACATTTAAATGGTGTGCTAACAAATAACTAATTCTAAATCGAATAGTTTGAAATAGAACTGCATAATCATTCAACTAGGTGTAAACCAATGGCTGATGTTTAAATGAAATGTTAGTGATTCATAGCAATACATGGAAACATTTAATTTTGTTGACTCATGCTAAATTGAATAGTAAGAAATAGAACTGTTTGATCATTAAACTATGTCTATCTTGGTTTGGTTTCTTTGTTTAATGGCATATCAACCTTTGTTGGTTATTTAATGCCGAAGCCATTCTCCGATTACTATTTAACCCAAAGCTGGGAGGAGATTAGAGGGGGTTCAATACCTTTCCTAAGGGTATTTGCCCGAATGTGAACGTAATAGTGCGACTGGAGTACGAACTCGCTTACTACGATTCCGCAGTCCGTCGCTTTAACCATTACACCACGAGGACACCCCTATGTCTATCTGAAAAATATGTTTCCAAATAATATATTTGATTTTATGCAAAAACAGGATTTGGCATTAAATAACCAACAATGGTTGATATGTCATAAAACCAAACCAATCCAAACCAAATCAAACTGAACCAAACAGCTGTGTGCAAATTATTTGTACTTGATAGGAATACTAGATACTATATAACTGTACATTATCTCTCTTGAGAATAGTTACTTAACTGTACATTATTTCTCTTGAGAATACTTACTTAACTGTACATTATCTCTCTTGAGAATAGTTACTTAACTGTACATTATCTCTATTGAGAATAGTTACTTAACTGTACATTATCTCTCTTGAGAATAGTTACTTAACTGTACATTATCTCTCTTGAGAATAGTTACTTAACTGTACATTATCTCTATTGAGAATAGTTACTTAACTGTACATTATCTCTCTTGAGAATAGTTACTTAACTGTACATTATTTCTCTTGAGAATAGTTACTTAACTGTACATTATCTCTCTTGAGAATAGTTACTTAACTGTACATTATTTCTCTTGAGAATAGTTACTTAACTGTACATTATCTCTCTTGAGAATAGTTACTTAACTGTACATTATCTCTATTGAGAATAAATACTTAACTGTACATTATCTCTCTTGAGAATAGTTACTTAAACCTAAAATTCTTTTTAGGTGTTATTATTATTGTTTTTTTTAATCCATATAACTGTGTGCAAATTTATTTGTACAAGATAATAATGTTTGATATTGTATTAGAAACAACAACACGATAAATGTATATGCATATATACATGTCACGCTAATACACATAAATGCTCATATAGACATACTTGCAACTACATGCATATGAATTATTGCACATATGTGCACCAAAGTGCTGAAGAATTCATTGCGTCACACTTTAAACGATATAATTACGCATAAATTATATGTATTAGATAGAATTATTTGAAACTATACATGCAAATTATTAGTATTAGATAGGAATACTTGATATCACATAACTGTGTGCAAATATTTTTTTCTGAAGAAACAAAAATTACATGTAAATGTGAACATGAATGTACAATGAATGTGATTCCTGAACCTCTAGGTCCAGAATAACCCGAGACGAGTTGATATACAGTTAAAGTCAATGCATGCTTTTATCTAAAACCATCACCACGAGCAGATACAATCTAGGTCAATCTTTAAGTGGTTTGAATGCAGTGTTTTCTTTTGCTTAGGCTGGTTGTCACACCGAGGTTAAAGAGCCCAGTCTGTCTGACTATTTGTCTGTAGTTGGAGGGAGAATAGTTGGTTTGTGCTTTTCCCGAGGGTATTAACGCAATGTTTAATACAATGTTTAATACTCGTCCATCATTTGAACTCAGATCGCTGCGTTCATCTCCTACAAAGATAACCATTACACAACAAGCGCCTCTACAAATACCATTTGTGAGTATGGTCAAATTTGATCTCTTGTATATTTCCCAATGGATCATCTTTGACATATAAAACCATTGTTTCCATGCCATTGGTATATACAGTTACGATGCAAGACATTTTCGTAGATATGAAGCCCAGCTTAGTCTGGCAGAAGGCAGCAGTAACAGAGTCCTTACTAAGGATCAAACGCATTACTTTCGAAAATAGACTTGCACTAGGCGCTTATTTGCCCTTACACGAAGGACAGTTACAATATGAATAGGGGATGATCCTGTGGCGAAGTGACGAAAGTATGGGACTGCGTAGTAAGCGAGTTCAATCTCCAGTCACGCTATACCTTTCATTTTTCAATGAATACCCTTGGAAAAGGTAAGGATTCCTTTGTCTCTCCAGCTATTTGTTATGTAGTACCCCTACTGTTCTTCTTCAAGGAGGAGTTTGCACGAAATTTGATATACGATTAAACTAAGAATCCAAACGAAATCAATGTGAAAAATAAAGAACTAAATTATAAGACGTACAACAAAGCGGAGCAAATGAGTTATCTCACATACTAAACAATAACACCAGTCTTTAGCGTAAAAGATTTGGCGTAAAAGATTTGGCTTTGACAATAGACATGCCATGAACTCTTCTTCTTGGGGGATCCACAAAGGATTTACTAAATAAAGAAAGCTTGACCTCTACATTATATTTTGCGTTGATATGATAAAAAATATATATTTGTTATAGAGAAGTTAATGTGTCTATTCGATTGAAACCTGAATACATATCCGGGAGTTTGATATTAAAGTTGATTTCAGAGAAATTGAAATTATTATTTTTGACAAAAATGATGGTTGGTTTAATGGTACATGTGACTTCGTAGGTTATCTAATACCTTAGCAATCCTTGTAGAAGAACATTGGTGGTTCTATTGAATTCATAGCAGGCGGGAATAAGGTGGGTAGGTGACTTTATCAAGAGTATCAATCCGAAAGTGAATGCAATAGCGTGACTGGAGTTCGAACTCGCATACTATGATCTCATTGTTCAGCGCATTAGCAATAATGCCACACATGAGATAATACTGACATAATATGAACAGTTACAGTAGAATATATGTATGAATGTACTAGAGTGAGTCGTAGTTTTCCAATACATCGTTTCACATATGGTTTCAAGTAATCATTTCAATCTATATTTATATAGTTTTAAGTATTATAATTAATAATAATTATAATAATAATAATAATAATATCATTATTATCATCATTATTATTTCAGGTACATATATTTATATGGTTTTAAGTATTATGATTATATGGTTTCAAGTTATCATTTCTATTTAATAATAATAATTAAATTGTAAACAGTTAGATGGTTTTAAGTAGCTAATACCGATCCTTAGTTAGCAATTATTACTTATATATATATATATATATATATATATATATATATATATATATATATAAGATTGATATAAACGTGTGAATGCCTACATATTTCTTATGCTTGACTTCAGAAAGCCAATATCAATAAAAATGTTTTACATTCAAACATAAAAGATCATATATATATATATATATATATATATATATATATATATATATATATATATT
>OY757912.1:78495601-78515601 GCA_963585895.1 Sepioteuthis lessoniana | reverse complement strand
AGTGATAGAGCAATGAGAGAAAAAAGAAAAGAAAAAAGATTGAAAGAATAGAGACAGAAGGGGAAAATATAGACAGACAAGAAGAAAGAAGAAAAAGAGAAAACGAGACAGTGAGAGAAAGATAACAAAAGCGAGAGAAGAGAAGGAGATAGATAGATGGATAGATAGATAGAAACAGAGGACGCGGAATGGAGAGAGAGAAAGAGGGGGGAGAGTGAACGAAAAAGAAAAAAGGGAAACAATAGAGAGGCAAAAGGATATAAATAGAAAGAGTAGACACAGGGAAAGCCAGTAAGAAAAAATAGAAAGAGTAAAAGAAAGTAGAAGGAAAATACCAGTAAAAAAGAAAGAAAAAGAAAAAGTGAGATGGAAATTTGGGCAAAAGAAAAAGAATAGATTCATGAAAGGTTCAAATTTCTTGAAAATATTAATTTAGAGAAACTAAAATTCTTTGATTGGGCAACCCTAGTAAAATGGGAAAATTGTTTGAAAAAACAAAACAAAACAAAACAAAACAAAACAAAAAAAAGAAAACAAGTAAACAAAGAAAAAAAAAAACAGTGTAAAAACCCAAATCATAAAACAAACCAAAAAACAAACCCAAACTTAAGTGTGGATACGGAAAAGAGAGCAAAAGAATGAAAAAAAAAAAAAAAAAAGGCGGAGAGATGTGATATGAAATAAATGTTTTTATTTGAGTAAATTTCCAAGGAAACATTATTACTTTGCATCAGAAAATATATAAGTTTTATTTCTGCTCAGTTGCAAAGGCTTCTGTTATCAAAATGATTAAAACAACGTCCATGAAAGACAAATTCCAGAAGTAAGTGTTAATATTTCTTTAGAATATATTTCTCTATTTGGGGATTTCAAGATGAAGGTTCAACCAGTCGAAAAGGTTATCGATCCAGTGGACTGTGATAAAAAGCAAACAGTGATAAGATGACGTAAAACGTTTAATAAAATGAAAAATTGTTGTAATGATGAAGATTGAATCGACCCAAAGTGCTGGGACTTAAAAGTAACGATGATAATGTGAAGTAATGTTGGAAAAAAAAACCATTATAGTTTAAGTATTTTAGCGAGAGAAAGCATTGGTGAATATGCTGATAAAAAAAGACAATGCAAAATTAAAAAAAAAGAAGAATTAAAAAATGTTTACATAATTGTTAATATGAATACAGTTTTGCAAAAAGAGATAATCAATTTAAAAACAAAAATTTTCTTCGAATGTACATGAACATGGAAAATCATTTTAAAAAGCAGACCTGAAAAAAACCTCCACCGAAAAAAAAACTCCCCAAAAACCCCAACAAAAAACAAAAAGAAGTAAAGTGAAATGCATGATAACAAAAAAAAATCCTTTTAGGCTTCTCCAGAAAATATTGTGTATATATATATATATATATATATATATAGGGTGTGGAAGTAAAGTTAGGAATATTCTAGTAGAATAATAAACGACCCTATTATAAAAAACGATTAATTTTAAGTAAAATAAATAAACAACAAAATATGACGTTTGACAAAAAATAGTAAATTTATTCAATATGGCAACCATTTTTTCGATTATTGTATCAACAGGCATTCGAAACAATTTGCATGCCTTCAAAATAAATTCTACAGACATTTTATTCCATTCCTCCTAAATAGCAGTCTTAAGCGAACCAATATTTGGATGGGAAGTTGCATCTGTTTGGTTTTTTAAAACATCCCATATAGCTTAATCAAAGGAGTTAAGGTCTGGGCTAGATGGAGGCCATAAAGAAACTATAATTATTTCGGAATTTTTTTGACTTGATTTCGACGTTAACCAACTCATAGATTCTTTATCGTTTCTTTTCTTGTTCAGTCATATTGGGTGGAATTTTAATTTAAAAGAAAGTGCTTTAATAATAGAGCTAATCATGAAATTTAGATTTATCGCGTTTTTTTCAAAAATTGGACAAATCAAACTAAAAAAAACGTTTTATAAATTATTCCATATTTTGCCTCCACACACTATATATATATATATATATATATATATGTGTGTGTGTGTGTGTGTGTGTGTGTGTTTCATTATGCTCTTATATCGGCCGTAAACAACTTCCTGCCTGAAATAAATAACCATTGATGTTATATCATTTTGAATAAAATGAAACTTTTAATTACTATTTAAAAAAAAAAAAATCCTGTCTCAAGAAGGCCATTTGATGGGATATTTCCTGCCAAAGAGGACAATCTTCCGGTTGCTGGATTTGATACAGAACTGGCTTGAGTAATCTTTATTGACTTGAAACTCTATACCAACCACTTGCGATTTAACTGAAACAAAAACTCTTTTATGTAAATACAAAAATATGAAAAACTAAAGTATTCAAAGGATGATTTTGATTTGTTTTTTATTAAAAAAAAAACGAAACGTTAAACATTGGCATAATGTTCAATTATCAATAAACTCGTGTTCTGAATACTTCTTTTTCGTATTTTTATATTGACATACATTCGGTTTCCTTTTCCTTTTGTCATATATATATATATATATGCAAAATTATTTAACGTTGTTTCATTGTAAAAATAAACAGAGAGCACGATAAAAACATGAATATTTATGAACATATTTCAATCGTATACGATCAACATAAAGTTTATCAAATGATAGCTCGACAATTCATTTATTACAAGGGCATGCACACGTTTTCACATACTCATACATGTAATGTCATACACACATGCGTATATATATATATATATATATATAGGGAATGAAAAAGAACGTTTCAAAAACTTTTTAAAATCAAAATAGTGATTTAGTATTGTCCACAAGAACATGATTAAACATGATTAAACCCAAAAATAAATTGTTATCACTTCATGTCATCGTCACAATTGAAAGTTTTACGTATTTGGAAAAATAAAATCGGGTGTTTCATATGAGTAGTGAATTTCAAATAAATGAAACTTTTTGCGGTGAAAGCTACATAAGACGATGAGATAGAAATGTATTACACACACACACACAATTTATATATATATATATATATATATATATATATATATATATATATATATATATAAGCATGTTTGAGTGATAAAAACACATTTTGTCTCTATAATTTTATTAAGATCCTTTCAAGTTTCCTGATAAGTGTCTTGGTTTTAGGTTGGAATTGGTGGATGGATTTACCAAAATTGTCCCAAGCGCTTTTGGACTTATCATAGACCGTCATCAGGAGTTGCTTGCATGTATAAAGCGTTTGGGACAATTTTGGTAAATCAAACAATTTTGGTAAATCAAACATGCTTAAATGAAAGACTGCTACCCAACCACAACCATACACACACACACACACAGACACACACACACACACACACATATATATATATATATATATATAATTTCCGCAAAGTAATTTCAGTGTGGTATTTTTGGGTTTTACTGTTATTTCTTAAAATGTATTTCGTAGGTCATGCTACTTTTCAAGGTCTCTTGAAAAGGAAGACGACCCAAAGACGTGTTGAGAAATAATGATAAAACCCTAAAATATCACACTGAAATTAATTTGAAGACCTATTTATTTAAAATGTTTGCTTTTTTCTAATCGGACAAACAAAACGTTATATATATATATATATATATATATATATATATATATAATAGATGAGGATAAGAAAACGTTTAAAAAACATTTGATGAATCAAGAAGTGCTCAAATGTCGTCCAGCTGATCAGTATAAATACTAAAAGTAATAACAAGCTCATTTTCTGTTTTATTCCTATGATTCATACTTCTTCCTTAATCCCCCACAGTTATGGCCCAAAGAGTATCACTACTATTCTTCTGCAGGGATAGCTTTGGCATAAAATAACCCATTAAGTTTTTCATGTCATCAAACAAATTCGTCTGATGATTGTGTCTTCTGTTCTGTAGAAGACACATGAAACTAAACCACAATTGCTAGTTGAACTTTCTAACAAAAAGGCGTTTCTTTTGGATTTTATCAACACTTATTCAACACACAGAGACCGGATATCTTAGCATGTCCGTGTATTATAGCGTGCGAGTTAAATTTGACAAATTTCCCTATAAAGACTTTGGGATATAAATCCTTTGTCAGACCGGCCATGATAACAGCAGATCCGCTTCAAGACACGTTGAAGTCTAAGAATGACAACTGCTGAAGGCGTCCATCAACTTGAATTTTACCTGATTTGTCGGCTGTCAATTAGACAACTGGTTTAAGATCTAATCGGAATGTTTTTTCTTTTTCCTTTAATTTTAAGCCTATAACCATATGCATCGTTTCTTTACGTTTCTTGCTTTAGAGAACAAAACAGAAGAAAAAAAAAAAAAACAACTACAAAAAAACAACAACAAAAAAACAACAACAAAAAAAAAAACAAAGGGAAATTATGATTAAGAGCAAATGCGATTTCCTGTGGCCACTCTTGAACGTTTAAATAATATTCTCATGAATCTACAGGATTCATCAAAAAGGATGTAACCCTCCTTTTTGTTAACTTGTATTATAAAAAAAATCACAAGGAATAATTTAATAATAATCAAAGAGGAAAGCTATCGAGAGTAAAGAGAAAATTATTAATAACGGCCTGAAATAACACAATAGGAACTGTTTTAAAGCAAGAATAAACAGGACTCAAGAGGGTAGAATATGTGGTGAGAAGGATGAAATCGTAAAGAAAATAATTAGTAAGTCCTGCAAACTGGCTTAGAAAGAGTACAAGACAGGCGGTACGAGGTGGCAAAGGTGATCCACCGGGAATTGTGCAAAAGACGAAAATTTGACCATACTGACAAACCAGAAACTCCCCAAGAAAATAAAACCTTCAAAATCCTCTGAGAGTTTTAAATAAAGAAAACTAAAACAAAAATAAACAAAACAGATCATATAATCCCGACCTTGCTCAGCCCAGTCGGCTGGGGCTGTAGAATACGCCGAATGCACCTTTGCAGAGGAGTAAGATTCCCCTACAAACGACTGTCCTGGATATGACTCTAAACCATCTAACGGTCAGGCTACAATCCAGGAGCTTCAGCAAATGTGGAGTACCCCTTCATTGCCATTACTCCCGGGTCTACACGGATCTGAGGTAGTAGTATCTGTTAGGGTCCCATCTATGAGTCAAATATAACTTGTGTCCAGCAGTCAACGGCATCTGATAATGAGACTTCAGTCCGAGAACTTCAGTCCTACGATGTCATTTCTCTCGAGTTTTACTATTTTACTTTATAAACAAATGACTGATGTTAAATTGAATTGTTAGTGTCACATAGTAATAGTCGAAACTGTGCGCAAACAAATGACTGAGATCAAACAGAGTTATTTGTGTTATATATAAATACTTGAAACCATTTAACTCTGTGCAAACAGATGAACTCAGGCTTTTTAAAAATATTACTTAATAGCTATTCGTTTACGAATCATATATATTTATATATACACAAACAGGATTTGGCATTAAATAACCTATAAGAGTGGATATACAAACCAACCAACCAACCAACCAACCAACCTCGGGTTGAAGATTAGACAACTAAATAAATACCTGATCTTGCAAGAGATAAGAAAATTCCCGTGGCTTAGTGTCTAGCATGTTGAACTGAGACATAACCACGCCTTCGCCACTTTAAACAATTCACTTGTGTAGTTAGTTCAACGACATCTGTATCTGAACTGTTGGTTGTTCAAACATCAGGAGTATATATATATATATATATATATATATATATTAAGCGTGTATATTTTGATGGCAAGTTATTATTAAGACAAATTTTATTAAAGACGATGGAACACTGTTTATTATTTTTTATTATAATTTTTCAAGTCTTTTTGTTATTTTTCTTATGACGAGATCCAGGGGGTAAAAAAATTGCCCCATATCTTCTGCTAAAGCGTTTTCGACCATACTTTGGGTCGTCATCGGGGATTGAGTAGTTTGAGTTAACAGTTTGAGTTTTGTTTTAATTATTTTTAGCGTTTTGCTTTATAGTTGTCAGTTGGAATGTTTTCAGCGTTTTGTTTTAGAACATTCAGTTGGAAAGGTTTACTAATTGAGTTTGTGATTTTCGTAATTAAAAATATTTAATATGCTGGTGTCTGTGTTAAATGCTATTTCATTCACGTTTGTTTTTTTTTAATTTTTAATGCATACTGCTTCTAGGATTTGTAATCTTTTTTATTATTGCTTTTATGTATAATAATTGTATTATCTGTGAGAATTTTCCTTACATCGAAAATTTAAGTTGGTCAGTTCTATTGTTATGTTTTTCATTTAAATGTTGTTTTAAGGCGCTATTTTCAGAAAGGTGATAAGTGAGACGACGAGATAGTGTTGCAATTGTATAATCAATGTAAATATTATTTTTGTTTTTCGGGAGGCACTGTCGAAATGGATATATGTATTTATAAACAATATTGGTTTGACTTAGGAGTATTTTTGCAGAGTAGGTGTTATTTTCAAATATGAGGTTTGATGTTTTAAATTTAGTGCAGTAGATGATAAGCTTTATTTGTTTTCTTTATTTTCGATAGGTTTCAAGTGTCTTTTTATCATGTTGTTTTATATATATATATATATATATATATATATATATATATAAATACGAGGCGTTCCAAAAAGCAGTGTCTTATATTTATTTCCACGGATACAAACAGCAGATTTATAGTGTTTGATAGTACAATTTTAATTTACAAAACTTAACGGCTACAATGCATATTCGCCACTGATGTATTAGAAGAGTCCCCATGGTCTAATGGCTAAAGTGCAAAAATGCAGCCTTGAAGTAGGCGAGTTCGAACTCAAGTCGCGCTATTCCATTCTATTTCAAACTAATATTCTCGGGAAAGGTATGAATCCATTATTCCCCGTCCCAGCTATAGTCCAAATAGTACAACTACTGATCTTCTACAAGGTAGCGTTGGCATTAAATAATCCACGAAGGTCGATATATTATTAAACAACAACAACAGCAACAAAATCAAAACCAAATCTTTCCTTTGTGGAATACAGTGATAGTAATACCAATCATAGTGGGAGCACTCAGAATAATCCCCAAGTACTTGGAAAAGATACTGGAAGAACTTGGAAAAATTCGAACTGTCCCTTACTGAGAAGGCCCCAGGGTTGCTATCTTAAAAGAATAGAAAAACAGCTCCATTCACAAAATAAAATCACAATCATAATTCATTAATGAAACATGTGATGTTTGCAATCGCAAAAAAAATACAATATCATAGTTAAATGAAGAGATTAACAGAAGGAGCTCATCAGATAAGTGATGATTTCACAAATGTGAAGTAAAAATTGATTTTGTGTAAATACAGGTTTATATATGTATACAACTTTTATCATCAAGCTCTGTTTAGTTCAAATATTTTCTTTTCTTTTAATACTTTAATTGGTCTATTATTGATTTTTAATGAACATGAAGAGGATCTGTGCAAAACTTGAGACTAAATTTGCAGTTCCATGGAATTTGGATAACAAACATGAAAACTACTTATCTGAACGTTTGCATTTAAAGTTATAGATGTGGTGATTACATTATATAAATCAGGGGTCCCCAACTTTTTCAGCCACCAAATCACAAAGTTTAACTCAGGAGGGTACAAGGCCATAATTGTAAAAGGAGGAGGGGAGCCTGCTAAGTATATAAGTTAACAATGAGATATCTGATCTTGTTTGAAATCACAAAAAAAAAGATGTAATATCATGGTTAAATGATGAGGTTGACAGAAAAAGCACATTTAACAATTGATGATTTGACATTTGCAAACACAGTGTACTTTTGGCATGCTTCATTTTGAAGAACAAATGTTTACAGCAGAATGAAGTACCAAACATTCTCTCTATTTGCTGGATGTGTGTGTGATAAGGCTGAGAAATCATCCAAATGGAAGCATGTGGTTCTTATAGAAATATAGGATATGGCAAGCTGGAAACTTGGAGTTTAAATCTTCTGAGTTATGAAGATTAATGAGTTCCATTTATAGTTGTAATGGTATTTCTTCACAATCAACTTCAAAAGATGAAGAGAAAATTTTGAATGTTAGGTGTAAGGCTACATGGATGAGGGACCTGGTATATATTGTCAGTAGTTTTGATTGAAATATAAATAACTAAATTTAATCAAAAGATGAAGATAAGATTTTGAACGTTAGATGAAGGGCTTCACGAATGTACCCGAAGGACTGCAATTTGACTCACAGGCTGGCGGTTGGGACTTCGTCTTGGTTAACTGGGGATTAGCAACGGTTTGCAAGACTAGCAGGAATATCATAGTATATCCAACATTTATTGCAGAAAAGTTCTCGAACAAATCAAGAGAGGCAAAACTACTTTAAAAAAATTATTCATCTAATTTTATTTTTGAGCAATATGTCAGCTGAGTCGACCAACATGTTGAATAAGCGGAAAAGCCTGTCCGCTTCATGGTTCTTTTATTTCTTGATCGAATAGATAACTTCTCATCATTCCTTCTTAGATATTTACTTTGCTAAGCCAAGTCTGGCACAGGGTTACAATGGTTAGACAGTTAATGATGACTCATTACACTTGCTACTAAACACAGTAGTAAGTAACTTTAAAATTTGATAAAACCTAGTCTGTCAGAAGAACATAGAAAATTTGTTATCAGTTAGAATGAAGCTTACTCTCAATGGCTCGCGAGACAAACCTGTTAGCCAAGCTTTTCAGTATTCACTCAGACATATCAAATAAGTCAGTTTCCTTGTTGAAGGGATTTTAGATCACTTTTTGCTCTGTGCCGGAAACTTTTTATTATCTCCTCGTAAATATGTTTTGCTAAGTCTGGCATAGTTACAATGGTCGGACACTTAATGACTGATTGCACAAAATGCAGAAATGACTTGTTAATCTTAACACTGAAGGAGGTAATGATTTTAAAATCTAATAAAACCTAGTCTACCAGAAGACCATAAAAATTGGGTAATCAGTTAGAATAGAGCTTACTCCCAGTGGCTTGCGAGACTAACGCGTTAGCCACAGCGTTACGGTTACCGCCCAAACACGACACGTCGACTCAATAAGCCGATTTCCTCATTGAAGAGCTTTTGGATCTTATTTATTGGAATTAATCCCAACCTTTTAGACATTTTAAAGGCTTTTTTCCTTAATACATGGCAGGGGTGCATGTAGACGCTTTAAACCAAGCAGGTGCTTTTTTCTTCCACGTACTTATGGTGAAAAGAACGAAACAAATACTTCGAAAGTTCGATTTTGGTTATTTAATTCCTGGCAGACGAAACCCGATCGATTCTCACTCGACCTCGGTAAAAATGCTTCCCAGATCGACTATATTAATCTATAGACACGATGTGAGCATCCATACCTCCCGTCTCCCTGTCACTGTCTATATGTCCACGTGACTTATTTTAGGGACTAAAGCTCGTTTGTGATTTAAAACATTTCTTTTAGACCACGTGGTCTGCCATATTTCCGTTAGTGTTTGCAAGGTATGCAAAACTTCATATACATACTTACATTATAGACATATCGACATAAACACGCTACAGACGTACACAGAGAGAGAGAGAGAGAGAGAGAGAGAGAGAGAGAGAGAGAGAGAGAGAGAGAGAGAGTATGAAGTCGTGTTGGTAGGATGGAGCTGATGAAGTTAAGTTTTGATAGTTCGAACAACACAGGTGTGTTTATGTGTAAGAGCACACACACACACACACACACACATATATATATATATATATAATAAAGCTCAATGTCTGTTGGTGTGTCTACACATCTATAGGACGAAAGAGAAAAGAAGATACATAAAAACAAAGTATGTATTCTTATGCAAAATTTTACGAGTAAGAAAATGAAATATATGAAACTTACTTTCAGGTTCGATTGGACGGGGTTTAAAAGGACCAAAAGACCCCAGTGAAATTTTAAATATCTCCGCTTTCGATGAAAATAAAAACATAGCTACCAGGGTCTAAGTAAAGTTGAGTTCCAAAATTTCAACATCTTACAATACTATTTAACCCCACTAATGAAGTTTATAACGAGGCGCAAAGTTCTTTTGAAAGTGCAAATACATCCAGTTTTCATGGAAGATACAAAGAATGTATTCGAATGTAAAATTTTACGAGAAAAACAATGAACTACATAAAAATTGCTTTTCAGTGCAACTAGGGGTCTTAAAGTGGATAAACCTCCCCGGGTGAAAATTCAAATACCTCTGATTTTAATGAAATTAAAATCATATCGCTGATATTTACAGGAAGTTAGGATCTTTATCTGGGAGTGTATACTGATTGAATTATTTGCAACTGGGAAAAACCTGAATCATATTCTAAGTGTTAACTGATTTGAGAAACCATTATCTTTCAGAGTTCTAATAATTTCTCATTTTTCTTTTCTAGTTACTCACTTACTGTATTTAAAAAAAAAACAACTTATTTATATCTTTATGCTTCTAAGTCTTTGATATAAATTTTGCCAGTATCATACATGCTTTGCTAAGAATCATAAGTAGTTATAAAAAAGTAATATTACATTACTATGATAATATATCGTTAATTGTTTGTGTTTGTTGTGATTCTTGAATAAACATTGCAATATTCATGTCTTTATAATTTTCCTCAAGGTTTTATTTACTTGCATATGACATGCAAAACCCCAGTCGATGTGATGGCTGCTTCAATTTATAAACGATATCATTGAGAGAAAGAATAAGTAATGTGTATGTAACCATGATTATATCAGGTTTAAAGGAAGCATCTCTTTTACACAAAACTGGTATTTCTTTATTTTTTTTTTTTAGTTACAAGATTAGATATTGATTTATAATATACACGAATATTAACAATATTTTTTATTGGGATAAACGATTTTTGAATTCAATAGTATAATTAACTATATTATAATTTTTCGTCCAAAGCAAAGCAATAAGAACTTGCGGATATTCTGCTCCAAAACATTAACTGATATGGAAGCAGTAACTTTCATAAATTAGAGTATAATTTTTGAAGGCTCTTTCTGAACCCAGTCAACGATGGGTATATATATATATATATATATGTAGATGAAAATTGAAAGGAGGCGAAAAGACGAACAGGGTGAAAGAAAGTCTCTTATTTTTCTGCTTATCTGCTAATTCAGAGAGAGAGAGAGAGAGAGAGAGAGAGAGAGAGAGAGAGAGAGAGAGAGAGAGAGAGAGAGTGTGAGTGTGTGAGTGTGTGTGTAATTGAGTGTACCGTCAAAAGCAAAATTGGAGAACGAAACTCTCTAACCCAGCAAAATATTACTTTTTCGTATTGCTCGAAAACAAAAGCACCCGGCCAAAAAAAAAAAAAAAAACAACAAAAAAACAAAACAAAACAAAAAAAAAACAACAACAACAAAAAACAACCCCCTAACACACACACACACACACACACACACAAAGCAAAGCAAAGCAAAGCAAAGCAATAAAAACAAAACAAAAAAAAACTCTAGTTGCTGTCGTAACATTGTCTGAGAAGGGCATAGTAGAATTCGGCGAGAATAACCCACTAAAAAAGAGTTTACAATAGACTTCAATTATCATTCACCAATAATTACTTGATGCATGGACCTGATTATTAAATCCCTTTATTAGCGAAACTGGATCTGATTAACTGACTGCAGAAAAAAAAAGATACGCAATACATTATTCATAAAGAAAGACTGATTGGTTACTCAAGAACATGACTACCGGATTGAAGTATGCGCAGAACGTTAGTCTAAAAATTCACGCCATACAAACTTGCATTCTACCAAAATATTTACACCCAAGAATATATATGCAGAGGTAGATTTATCATTATCAAGTCATTTTTTATCTTTTGTTCAAGTATTGTTTGCGCACTGTTAAATGTCAATAAGTATCTTTGTCTAACAATAGTTTTATTTATTATTAATCATTTATTTGCCCGCAGTTAAGTGGTTTCAAGTATTGTTATTTGATATTAGTAATTCTATTTATGAAGTACCCATATCTAATCCAATGAATTGTACACAGCTGTATGATTTTAAATAACTAATAATAATAATCCTTGGTAAAGAATTAAACAGTTCTATTTGATCCCTAGATAGGACCCTTTCAGGCATTAATAATCCGGGTCAGAGTGGATCTCGGAGTAATGGTCATGAAAGAGTACTCCATATTTCCCAAAACTCCAGGAGGGGGGCTTTATTTGGGGTAGTTGAGACTCATACGCAGGACACTCGTTGTTGCGGGGGATCTTATCCCTCTGCAGAGGTGCAGTCAGCGTATTCTATAGCTGCTGACAACAAGATGGGCAACATGTGTAATTCCAAATGAATAAGAGCGGTGATTACCTAAATTCCTTAATTTTTAATCACTAATTTGACTTCAGTTCCAAAACCACTGGTACACAATAGAGTTTACAAAAGCCAGAGGGCCTATCCAGAAGTTTAATCACTCTAGTTTGAAGAATAGTAGCTACCGTACATAACTCATACAAGTTATATAATGCTATCTTCTTTTAATAGATAAGTTGATCTGCGTCAAGTCATTAAAATCTGCTGACTGGTCGAGAGCAAAAGCAGAGTTTAAACGACGGCGTCTTGGCTATATTAACAGAAAACTACACAGGACAATCGCTCACTTGCTATTGGCGAGTAATGCCCTGTGTTCTGTCTCCGTCCATTGGATGAAACGGAACCAATAATTATGTGGCGAGGTGATATAGAAACAAAGTCTATCTCACAGACAGATACTACAATCATCTTCAAATATTACTCCCTATCAAACTTGCTACTACAGACCTATTCTTTTCCTTCAGGTAAGTCACTTTGAAGTCACAACAGAGAAGTGATATCTAGCGAGATGATTAACTGGGTGGAAGAACTACAATTCATAGAGTCACAGCACAGAGAATTACTACTACTACTACTATTTAAGAGAACCCTGCAGTGGAGTACCCGCCTCCAATGAAGTGTCCTGTGTATGACACTAATATGCATTTAAAGGTTAGATTCCAGTTCTTGATAGCTGGTGTGTGTGGGGTGCACCTTCATTGCCAATATTCACAAGAACTCTATAACTAAGATTGGTACTAACTATCTCATCTGTAGGTCAGATAGATCTGTTTGAAAATCATTCGTATTCAATAGGACCGTGTGCAAAAAGAAAGTCTTAAGAAACAATTACACAATAAATATAAACATAGAGTTCACTCAATTCCTTAACCTCTACGTAAAAAAAAAAAAATAAATAAAAAATGAAGAGGCTGACATGCAGTTAAAATGAATCCATCATTCTCATACAAATCCATATCTTCAGATTGTAAATTCCTGTAGTCTATAAAGAACGTCCATATCTTTTCAAAAGTATTAAAAAGCACCCTAGGCAGCTAAGTAACAAGGAATATTAAAACGAATACAGCCCATAAAAATAACGATAAAACGACTAAACACTGATGAAGAGAGAGAGAGAGAGAGAGAGAGAGAGAGAGAGAGAGAGAGAAAAGAGTGAGTAGCTTTTCTTGTTCGCTCGGTTTCATTTAGCGTAGCAACGGATTGTTTGATAAGTTCTTATAAACTCACTCCTGTCTAGTAGTTTTTTTCTATAACCCAATCATTTTTTTTGTCTCTTTTTCTCTCTGACCCTTCCTATAAGTTAGTTGGCTATATTTAAACTAGGCGTTGCAAAAATAGAAACGAAACAAGACGGGAAAAAGAAAACAGTTTTTTTTTTTACTGATTACAAATAAAGAAAAGAAAAGAAAAGAAATTTGCAATAAAAGTTATAGAAAGAAAAAAATCGGTTGGCCAAAAAGAATTTAAATAAAATTAGTTATAAAAGAAAGAAATTTGTGTACTTGGATTAACATTAAAGATAATAAGACTATAAGATATTCAATAATAATAATAAGAAGAAAGTGGAAAGAGAGATAAATACCTTGAACTTGCAAGAGAACAAAAAAGAAAAACTATGGAAGGTGACGATGTTACCAGTTGTAATTGGTACGCTCCGAACAATTCCCAAAGGATCCATAAATGGACTTGAAGATTTAGAAATACGAGTAAAAGTGGAGACAATTCAGACTACAACATTATTAAGATCGACCAGAATATTAATAAGAATCCTGGAGACTCGAGGAGACTTTTGCAGTCGCTCAAACTCCAGTGGAAAATCATCTGCTAAAGCTTGTGTGAAAGACTCTCAAAGGAATTATAATGATAACAATAGGACCTTGCCAGAGAACTAAGAAAGGTGTGGAGCATGTGTGTGAAGGTCATCCTAATTGTAATTGACACACTTGGAGCTGCCTCCAAAGGCATGCAAAAGGGGCTGAAAGAATTGGAAATCGGAGGAAAATTCGATACAATCCAAACAATAGCATTGTTGAGATCGGTCAGAATACTGAGAAAAGTTCCAAAGACCTGAAGAGACTTGCTACCGTTTAGACTCCCGTGAAAGACCATCAGCTTACACTGGTGTGAAAAACATGCAAGAAGGAAAATGATAACGGAAAAATTACAAGCGCGAGATTATATTGGAAACGAATACTATGGAAAAAAAACGGAGATGAAAGAGAAAAAAATAAAAGAAAAAAAAATAAGAAAAGTGTACTTTAAAGAACTAGAAAACTTCTTGAAACCAAAACTCAGCAGTAGAAATCTTATCAAAAGAATAAATATCTGGGCAATCCCACTTGTAAGATATTCAGCACCATTCTTAAAACAAACGTGGGAGAACTCAGACAAATGGAACAAAGAACAAGAAAATTGATAGCTATGCAAAAGGACTTCTATGTGTGTTGCGTTCTGGTTAGTGAACGCTTGTAATATTAAATAAAGGACAAACCACGATATGAGAGGAAATAGAGATATATTCTCAGGAAAAAGTATATACAATAGAGAGACTATTAGTAGACAAGAACATAGGATTAGTGAATACAGAATAAAGATATAGTCCAACGATAGTATTAGCTTCCGTTATTACGGTAGCAAGTAAGGTGATCTAGTGCGATCTCCAGTCTCCAACGCTCTAATACTATTCCTGTAAGAAGCTGCTCTTCACCTTCTAGTCTGCCCTGGTATTAGTAGCTACTGCTATATATGGCAGATGACTAGTTCATTGTGTGGAAAAAGGTGGGTGATACCCAACAATGTGAGAGATGACATTGGGTGATTATATATGTCAAGAAAAAAAAAAAGAAGAAATAGATTCGCCAGCATTGAGGATTGGATGGATTCATCAATACAAGGACAAAAGTAAAGAAAGACTAATCACGGCAGCCAGTGACAACATTGACAACTTGGGAACAAACAGAAAAACAAAGTAGGAAATAGAAGTGGAAAGAAAAACAACTGTATGGATATTTCGTGCAGCAAATTGTTAAAATCTCACCCCAGAAAACCTGGATACGGTCAGGAAAGATAAATCACATGCGGAAAACTGAATCCCTTCTAATAGTAGCACAAAACAACACCATAAAGAGCCATTTTGCCTAATGAGTAAAGTGTTCGCCAATGGTCCTGGAGAACGGGTTCAATTCCACGTCGAGTCATACCAAAGACTCAAAAATTGATGCTACCTTGCTTAACACAGAATTATAAGGTAAGGGTAAACTGGAGCAATCCAGGGAAAGGAGTAGCGCTCTCCCCTACACCTCGGTGTAGTAGCTGTTGAAAAGGAAGCTTTCGGATCACCCTCGACTAAGGTCGCCAACTTTACTTTTTTCTTATATTAAAGGGATAAGCAACAAAATAGTTTGTATAGGTTAAGTGGAGAAAGCGATAAAATGATAAAGCGCATTATAAGCGAATACAGCAAACTTGCACAGAAGAAGTACAAGACTAGTACAACTGAGTGGGAAAGGTAATTCACTGTAAAATTGTGCAAATCGTATACGCACAAACCAGAATCCATCCTAGAGAACGTGACGCATAAAATTTTCTTGGATTTTGAGACACAAACGGATCACATAATCCTGTCTTGAAAGGCAGACCTACTTTTTATTAACAAGAAAAAAAATTATCTCGTGGACTTTGCCGTTCCATCTGACCACAGATTGAAAATAAAATAAAGCGAAAAGACAGAAAAATACTTGGACCGAGCTTGAGAGCTAAAAAAAAAACCAGTGAACCATGAGAATGATGATGATACCAGTCGTTGTTGGTGCTCTTTGAATGGTCGCCAAAAGAGTGGAAAAAGGACTGGAGGAATTGGAAATCAGAGGAAGAATCACGACCATCCGGACTACAGCATCATTAAAATAGGCTATAATACTGAGAAGAGTCCTGGAAACGAAAGGAGACTTCTCGTCATTCAGAATTTAGTGAAAGGCCACCAGTTAACACTCGTATGAGAAACTCGCAATGATGAAATAATTACAAAACTAACAGTAACAGTGGGAGCCCTGGGTCTGATCAAGAAAGGGACTGATAAGCGCATAAGAGACTCAGGTGTCTCTGCTTTTATGAAACATTATAGATTGCTCTTTGTTTATGAAAAAATAACATCCAAAAGAGTCATCACAAAAAAAAAGAAGAAAATTGAATGCATATAATCAGTGTCTTCCCTCATCCGAGGTCTTCAGAAAAGATCCGGTGAAGGATTGTAAGTAGGTAAAGTAAAGTTATCGACCAAAGTCGAGGGTTACTCGAGGGCTCCCTTTTCGATAGCTACTACACCAACTCCTTTCCCTGGATTGCTCCACTTTACTCTTGATCCTTACCTTATAATGTTGAGTGTTACCATTTTTTGAGTCTTTGGTATGACTCGACCTGGGATTGAACCCAGGTCTCCCGGGCTATTGGCGAACACTCTAACCATTATGCCAATGTCCGGTAAAATAAAGCAAAAAGATAGAAAAATACTTGGACCGAGGATTGTAAGAAAACGAAAGTAAAGCTGAAAATTGAACAACAACAACAACAACAACAGCAATAATAATAATAATAATAATAATAATAATACATAAACGGATCTCCTAATCTCGGCCAGACGACCAGACCTAGTTTTAATTAGCAAGAAGAAAACAACTATTAGATTTTGCTGTTCCAGTGGACAACAAATTCAGAATAAAAGAAAACAAAAATATTGTAACGGTTCCCAAGGGTTTGAAAAAGATAACAGGGAAACTAGAAACCAGAGGAAGAAAATAGACCACCTCACAGCTTGATGGTTGTTTGGTTGGGTTTTGTTGCATATCAACGTTTATAGGTTATCTAATCCCAAATGCATTTTTATACAAATAATCAGTTCTATTTCAAACAATTCAGGATAGTATGAATACACAGTTTAACTGTCAAAAACATTTCTATTTCAAACTATTCAGTTTAGTCAGACAGTTCTAATTCAAACTATTCTGTTTAGTATAAGTACAGTTTTTGTTTCGAAGCAGTTAAATGTCAAAACAATTATTTTTTAAACAATTCAGTTTAGCGTAAGTACAGTTTAAATATTAAAAACAGTTCCATTTCAAACAATTCAGTTAAGCATAAGTACGCACTTTAGATCTATTTGACCCATAGATAGAACCCTATCAGGTGCTACCACTCCAGGCCAGAATGGATTTGGGAGCGATGGTAATGAAGAGGTGTTCCGCATTCCCCAAAGCTCCAGCATCATTGGAATCTGATCATCAGATTGTTTAGTGTCATATCTGCACACTCGATAGGGGTCTCACCCTTCTATAGAGGTGCTGTTGGTGTATACTACAGCCCCAGTAGACAGGGTAAAGAATTGCTAGAATCAGTTAGAATACTTGTGTCCTGGAAACCTGTGAAAAACCACCAGTGAAAACTCCTAATAATAATGATGATAATCATATCGTATTTACCAACCCCTCCGCTCGGGCAGGATATGACACAAGGTCAATTTTTAAGCGGAGTTTAACAGGTTTGAATTCAGAGTTTTCCTTCTCCTAGACTAGTTGCCTCACCAAGGCTGAAGAACCTAGTCTGTCCTACTATTTACCCATAGCTGGAGGGAGAATAATTGAATTCATACCTTTCCCAAGGGTATTAGTGCTATGTGAAATGCAATCAGTCAGGTCCAGGATTTGAACTCGTGTCGCCGTGTCCATATCCTGCGACGATAACCATTACACCACGGGCACCTCCAATAATGATGATAATAGAATATTAATAGTTGGCTAGATAGGAACAGTCCATAAGGGCTTGGAAAAAAGACTGTCAGGATTGGAAATGACAGGAATAATGGAGACGATAAAGACGATAGATTTGCTGAGATTAATTAGAATACCGAGAAGAAAACTGGAGCCCTGAAGAGATTCCCTGTCACTGAGACTTCATAAAAGAAAACCCCCAAATCCTATTAAAATTGGTGAGAAAAACTTGTGTTGATAATACAATAACTAAGGATATTCAATAAGTCAAATTTAGTTTTGTACCCTTGTTCAGGTAAAGAGGACCCAGCGAAAATCGAACTCACTTGGAATGCTCAATAACACAAGCTTGTTAACTATTAAATATCAACGAATCGTTAAACTCGGTAAAAGTCCACAGGCATATGGTATTTGGCGAAGATCGAACTCATTACTCACAAGTACCCCTTCGCCGCTACCTGGATGTGACACAATGAGTAAAGTGTTCACCAGTGGCCCGGGAGACCTGGGTTCAATCTCAGGTCGAGTCAACCAAAGACTCAAAAAATGGTACTTGATGTTCCCTTGCTTAACACTCAGCATTATAAGGTAAGGATCAAGGGTAAAGTGGAGCAATCCAGGGAATCGAGTTGCGCCCTCCCCTACACCTCGGTGTGGTAACTATTGGAAAGGGAGCTTTCGGGTCACTCTCGACTAAGGTCGCCAACTTTATTTTTTACTTTAATACTGGTTTGAATTCAGTTTTCCTTTTCCTTGACAGGTTGCCTTACCAAGGTTAAAGAACCTAGCTTGATTCACTATTTACCCAAAGCTGGCAAAGGGGAAACAGACAGTCTTTTCAAAGGGCATAAGTGCGAAGTGGGACGCAATCAGCCTCGTCTAGGATTTGAACTCGTGTCACCGATTCCATTTTCTTCGACGATAACCGTTACACTAAGCACGCTTCCTGGCTAATCACGATCAGCATTACTACGAAGGTGGGCTGAAAAGTTTATAAGATGACGACATTTCAGATAATAATGATAATGGTATCCAAGCACTGCAACAGCGTTTGTAGACCGCTAAGTTGTGGTGTTGGCGTGGAGGTGGTTAGAAATATAGATCTAAGAAAAACTCATTTGGTCATGTTCCATGAGAGTTTTTTGGTCGGCCCATGAACTTTTCAGCTGACTTTCATAGCTTGTTAACCATTACCGCCCCTCCTGGCTTCCACGTATGAAGTGCTCCCGACGACATTGCTATAAGTAACAATATCTAGTTTGATTTAATCAGTAATGATGAAAGGAACAGCAATTGACCAATACAATATTACCCCTCAAAAAAAATAAAAAAATAAAAAAATGAAAAAATAAAAAACAATGATCGCAAGGCTAACTTTAAATTGTAATAACTTGAATGAAGAGACGCTGGCATTTGTATAACAGCTAATATTATTACAAATAATAATATTAATAATGGGAATAACAAACATCAAAGAATGCCATTAAGTATCAAACCAAGCATCCCGACCAGTAACCATCCAACTATCAAAAGAAACAAACAAACATGTCTTCGATTGTTTGTCTTGAAGCAGTCATAATACCTCTCTCTCTCTCTCTCTTTCTCCCAACTCCACCACTTCTTTCAGGTCCCAGAAACTCAGTATTCATTCACCCACCCACACCTCGTCTTTCTTTCGAGACTGGATTATTTTCGGGCTGTATATTTAGAGATGGGCGCATTGTTATGTACGGTGCGGCGAAAGTGATAGGCAGGGACGAAGGGTGGACGGGTTGCCGTCTGCGGTCTGCGGTGGTCACTATTGACCACACACACTTGTAGAGAGTCGACCAAGCAGATCTCACACTTGGCCGCACACCAATTCAATAAAGCGAGTTCTGCACACAGGGACCAGGTTATCTTTTAGTT
>OY757912.1:78428101-78493101 GCA_963585895.1 Sepioteuthis lessoniana | reverse complement strand
AAAAAGCTTGAAATTCTACCAAAGAAAGAACAAAAACAACATTCTAAGAATTCGTGACTACGAAGAATGGGTTTAATGAACTCAAGTTCATACGACTGGGTTTAAAATCAAATAATGATGTTGCTGAAAATAATTATAACAATAGAACAGTACAGAGTCTACTGATAATGTCATTGTACATTATATTACAATTTTGCTTGCCTGTTCGTTCGTTTGAAATTTATGCTCATCCATATACACTTCCTGTAACCAAGTGCGATATTCTTTCACCCTCTCTCATGACTAAATGATTGGCTCAGCCCATGGGTTCCCAAGAAAGACGGTTGCAAATATTTAAGAATTGTAAACTAATACCCTCACAAAAAAAACAAAAAAAAAACATTTGTTTTTTAAACAGATTATTGTTTTTAGACTAAAAAACTTTAAATGTTTTCAATCGAAAAAAAAAAAGAAAAGATAAGAAAAAATGTGTTGTTTTGTCTTTATTTTTTAATGAAAAAAACAAAAACAAACTTATTTAGTTAATATATTATCTTCTCAGCGTATTGGAGATAATGGTTGTTTTCGTTGTGGAAACAAACTTTTTTATTTATCATTTTTTTCACTTATTAATTTCTTCGTCACTTTACTCTTTACTGCTACTTTTATTTTGAATTACGTATTATATAGATTATTTGATATTATATATATATATATATATATATATATATATATATCATGATACAAAATGATAATAATAATAATAATAATAATATATATACGTATGTATGTATTATACATTGCAAAGCCAATGGTTGGATTTATATGTAATAAAATTGAAAATCATCCTTTCTTGCTAAGTAGGTCCTCCTAATTTGTTTTGTTCAGTGGAATTTTCTCAGCACCTACTAGTAGACTGACCTCACTAGAGGGCAATATTGTTCGTCTATCTTGTTACTTGATAATGAAGAGAGCTATAGTTATAGAATTATAGCAACCAAATTTTTCCTGCTTACTAAATGGCACTTATTCATCATAAAGACAGCTAGAGTTATAGCAACCAAATTTTCTCTCTCTACCAATGAGGCACTGGGCGTGTTTAACCATATTTTCAGTAAGTCAAACATTTTAAATCACTTTATTTTTCAGCGACTGCAGCCCAACAAATCGAAATTTATTGTCCTAGGTGATCGGATTGGCAATCCGAGTTCAAACCCAGATAATTCTATTTAATATCAATCATTGGTTTGCACATAGTTTATATGATTTCAAGTGTTGCTATCTCAGCGCTGTTGACCCTCAACCACCGCCTTCTAGCACCTTTAAAATAAAATAGGTTTGGGTACTTGTTTGGCACAAGAGAAACTTGAAGAATACGCTCGGGATAATACTGTTGGTGTTAGTATTTGACAAGACCAGCCGATTGATCTAATCGGGACTCTGTGATCGCCCGTCTAGCCAAGGAAGGGCTGAAGTGAAGTATTTCAAGTCATGTGACCACTTCAGTTGCCGTGTCAAGGACTGCTCAGCAACTAGGCGATTACATTTTTTATGATAATATGTCAATAAAATTAGCTTACATTTAGTTTTATATTTTCTCTGGTAAAACGTAATTCCTTTCAAAATACTCAAATATTTGGATAAATTTAGCTTACATTTATTTGTCTAAATGTGATAACTTTCCGAACACTCTGATATTTTTATTTTGCTATTTTTAGTAAAACATTTTATTTAAGACAGATTGAAAATAAATTGGACCCTTATTTTCTGCCCATCTTGTTAGCGAAACCAAATCTTTATCTTTTTGTTTATCGGTAGACATCTTGCTAAAAATGTCCTCGCCGGAAAGCAAAGTAATGACCGCTTTATCATTCCTTTCCCCCCCCACTCGTTTTTTTTTTTTTTTTTGAATTGTGTTTTCACTTCTAATACGAACAATGGCCACAAAAGTTATTAGTTTATAAGGCTTCACAAAAATGTGGGCACTTGAAAACAATCGAAAAATACTTAATTTAAATACGATCAAAAGTAAGTCGCCTGGTCGGCTGGGGTTGTAAAATACGCCGACAGCACATCTACACATCTACGCAAGGGTAATACCACAACCCAAGGAGTGTCTTGGACAAGACACTAAACTATATCTGAAAGTGAAGCTACAGTCCTGGAGGGTTGGGGAAGTGTGGAGCACTCCTCCATTACCATTAGTCCCAGGTTCATTCTCACCTGGAGGAGTAGTACCTATTTAGGTCCAATCAATGGGTCGAATAGAACTATACAAACATCTACTATACTTTAGATCATTTAATTGCATGCATACAAGTAGCATACATGTGTAGTTGCGTCAGGATTTTCTTCCAAGCTTTTAGTAAGAATCCGAGTGGTGCAACTATACATGAGTACTGACACAGCTTGCGAGAATTCCTGTTTTGCTTTATCTGGGAGATCAGGTTTCCATATGGTTGATAACCTGTCCATAGTCGTCCTCGTTTTATCTATGCGTAAAATAACATCACATTCAGTTGATGAGATACTGCTAGCGTGGCATATGAATTTGTTAAATAATTTGAGAGGCTTGCCATTTAATGAGGAGATAGGACCATCTTGATTAAAACACAAAATACCAATAAAGGTAGCATTGTAGCTACTAATACTATTTTAGTAAAAACAATAATAAATATGGCGACAAAAGTGACCAGGAAAGAGGGAGAAAAGATTAAGAGTTAGCGTTTATCTTTTACTAACAGTATCTCATGTAAGTACTAATTTAATTCCATACATCTAAGATTATCAATTTCTTCGTATTTCCTCTTTAGTCTTTAGGAGTTACTATTTTACTTTAGTCTTATGGAGTTACTTTGTATTTTTTCTTTAAATGAAATCAGCAGATTGTCACTGACCGGTCGTAAATAAATTATATCGAACCATGGTTTATTAATTTTTAATAGAAGCATTAGTGTTATCAATACTTGAAATCGTTTTAATCTGTGCAAACAAATAAGCTCTAACTCATCAATCATCTGGAGGTCGCAGGTTCAATGCTGACTGCAAGCGAGTAACAATATAGTAATACTTAACACTTGTACCCGGTTATGGCTAACAGAATCAGAACAGGCGACCCCCGTGGATTCAATAAAGGACGTAGATCGAAGTTCCGTGAAGGTTCTCGAGTTCGACAAAACTGAAGAAAGCCGGAGGAAATATCGGCCGAAACCTTGTAGAAATAACAATAAAGACGAAGACAATAGTCCGAAAATCCTTAATGATAAAAAGCTCTAACTCATTTAATAATAAAATTACCATATTTCCCGCCCAATATATATATATATATATATATATATATATATATATATATATATATAGGATTTAGCATTAAATAACCCACAAGAGTTGATATGGCAAAAGCATAACCAAATGATGATTTTCTCACAAGATCCAAGTTAATACATTATCTAAATCTTTAAATCAATGATACCTTATTTGGTTCAATAAAAAAATCTCATCTAGGGACTTATTTAAAATTCTGTTCTTAAGGTAGGTTTTCAATTAGAGATAATAGTCGTAATTTACTAAGTTTTTTTATTTAGATGTGGCACAAGGCCATATGAATGGGACACCAAATGAAACTTGAATTAGAGATAATAGTTTAAGATTGATACTCTGAAGAGAACAATGACTAATACGATGTCTTAACTTAAGTTGCTATTAAATAGATCAAAATAGCTTTTTAATCGACTCTTGTCTTTTGAAGTTTATTTGAAGTCCTACACATGGATGTGCCCAGGGTGTAACTGTTATTATCGTTAGTAATTGACAGGGCGACACGAGTTCAAATTCTAGACAAGGTTGTTTGAATTTCACCTAGCGTCAATACCCTTGGGAAAGGTATGAATCCAAACATTCTTTCTTTACCTATGAGTAGGCTAGGTTCTTTAACTTTGGTATGGCAACCGGTCTAAGAGAAGGAAAACTTTGAATTTGAACCAGTTAAATCAAAATTTGACCTTGTGTCATATCCAGCTTGTGCGGAGGAGTTTGGGTAAATACACGCATATGGTATCTTTGAGGTGGGAGGCGCATTAACGTAACGGTTATCGTCTTTGAAAGTGGACATGTTCAAATCCTGGACGAAGCCGTTTGCGTTTCATTTTCGAGCAAATTCCATTGCCAAAGGCATGTATCAATCAGCTATTCCCTCAGCTATGAGTAAACAGAGCTCTTTAGCCTTGTTACAGCTACCGATATAGAAAAAGGAAAATTCAGTATTCAAACCAGCTTGACCTCGTTTTAAAAATTGACTTTTTGTTTAAGGAGTCGGTATTTTGCAATGGTACAAGTTATTCTAAGAATTTTCAAGAGTTTGAATTTAAATGGACTGTTACTTTGTATACAACAAGATTTTTTAATTTAATTGACCTCAGGTATTCAAATCAAATGCAATTGAGGGGTTCATGTTGATATTGATTATGATTTTTAAATAAGATATGATTCAATACATCGTTATAATCCAGAAGCCATTATTGGGACCAAAGATCTCATTTAAACTTAAAATCTAACCTATATGAAGGTTTTCAAATGATGAATTATAATAATAAAACGGATCTCTGAATCTCAGCCAGACGACCAGACCCAGTAATAGACAACAAAAAAAAAAAAAAAAAAAAAAAGAAAAAAGTGAATCTGCCGAATTGTGTATTTTGCTGTTCCGGCTGACCACAGGGTAAAACTGAAAGAAAGCGAAAAGAAAGATAAGAACCTAAACCTTGCTGGAGAACCGAAAAAAACTATGGCACATGAAAGTAACACTGATACCAATTGTAATTGGTGCGCTCTTCACAGTCACAAAAGGACTGATAAAGAGTCTGGAAGACTTGGGAATAAGAGGACGAGTAGCAGCCATCTAAATGACAGCATTATTAAGATGGGCAAGAATACTGAGAAGAGTCCTGGAGACTTGAGGAGACTTGCTGTCTCTCAAACTCTAGTGGGAAACCATCAGTTAACGCTGGTGGGAAAAAAGAGTGGAATAATAATAATAATAATAATAATAATAATAATACACTAAGGAATAGCGAGTGTAGAGTATGTTGTAATTTACAAAGCTTTTTGCTTAGATGTGGCATAAGGCTGCATGAACAAAGAAAAAGAAAAGAAACACACACAGTTAAGCGCTGGTGTAAAAATCTCGCAAAGAGTAGAATAATAATAATAATAATCTTGTCTTTAATTGGAATCATTATGAGATGAGGCTTTTTAATCTGAGAATTAATTTATTAATTCTCAGATTAAGATGCCTCATCTCAAAATGATTCCAATTAAAGACAATTACAAATTCGGTATGGACCCGACAATGGAAGGCCAGTTAAGGAGAACAAATAATTGGATTTACTAGACCAAAAAATAAAACCTGGAACGCCCTTTGGGGCCCATGGCGCAGCGGATAGGGGCGTTGAGTCTCTACGGTTCCAGGTGAGCATTGTCAGAAGATAGCGGTTTCAATTCCTACCCAAGCCGGCCAGAGGTTTACTTGGTCAAAAAACGTGGTGCGATAGACAACAACTATGGAAGGCAGTAATACGGTTACAAGATTCAGCATTCCTATCCGAGGTCGCGGTTAATCACCTGAAGAAGGCCAGAGGTGAAATTTGGCCGAAACGTAGTGAAGAAGAAACAGCACAAAAACTACCAAGATGAGGACAAAAAGTCTGCAATAGATTTTTTAAAAAATTTCTTGAGTTTCAACGCCATTTGTATCCGGTATCCTTCCTCAAAGGTCCAACAATTTTGTTGATTTCTTTAAAAAATGTTCAGAGATTTTTAATTGTTGTTTAAATTTCCAACTGTTAAAATGCTCTTTTTTGTTCCTAAACCTTTTTTCACAGGGCTAGGGTGCTGCCGCTGTCAACCTTATCTTCCCAAATCTCTTCAGTTTTCTGTTAAGGTTCAGTAATTTTTAATTTTTAAAACTTTCTTGACAAAATATTATGAGATACCCACCACCACACTCATCATCTCCCTAACCAAGTATATATATATATATTGAGCACTCTGGTGAAGGAATTTTCGGCCGCCGCTCGCATAATGCAAAGCTCTTCGAAAGAATTGAGCACTCTGGTAGCTGATAGGGTATAAAAATGTAAAGAAACAACTGCTGCTGTTGCTACGTAAATACCTTAACAATTCCCTTAGCCAAACGTGGTACGCTTGTTGACCGAGCGGTCTGAGACTTAGTTTAACGTTAAGTTGGATGGGTTTTGATCCCGGCTTCGAGTGTCCTACGTGTCTAGCCACACTGAAGAGTTCTGATAGAACGAAACAGTCTGTCTGTGGATGACAATATATATATATATATATATATATATATATATATATATATATATATATATATATATATATATCCGGAGAGAACCATGAAAAGAATAATCTGTTGCAAGACGAAATATATATTAACCTACTCCTCCGCTCGAGTAGGATGCGACACAAGGTCAATTGTTAAACGGAATTTAACACGTCTGAATTTAGTGTTTTTATTCTCCTAAATGGGTTGCCAATCCAAGTTTGAAGAGCTCAGTCTTCCCTACTTTTTATCCATAGCTGGAAGAAAAATTATTGGATTCATACCTTTCCCAGGAGCAATGAAAAAGGCAAACATTCTCGTCCGGGATTTGAACACGCGTTGCTGTGTCCATTTCCTACGACATTAGCCCCTACCCTAAGAACGCCACCAAGACGATTAAAGTTCTAAAATTGAAAAGATTTATGATTTTCAATTTATTTATTTATTGTAATGGTTCGTTAAACAAGAGACAGAGAAGCAATTTTAAAACCAACGAGGCAGAAGATGACGATAAAAGAAATCAATCTTTTTTTCTCTCTCTCGAAAAAGCCTATAAAACGGATGAACGAAATCAAAAATTTCAAAAATATAATAAAAGTATTAAAATGTTCGTAAAGCAATTACGTTTAGTCAGAGAGTATATAAAAATAAATCTAAGTTAACTTTATTTAGATATTACTACAAAATAGAGTTATGATTATTCAATTTCATAACCCAAGATACAACTGTAAATAAAACTTCAGTACAACTACCCCATGAATACAGTCTTATTTAAATAAAAGGGTGTTCAAAATGTAATGAAATTATAACAGAGTGGATATAAAATACTATTAGGCTCGGTTAATAGCGTGAGGTGAAAGGCGTAAGTCAATGGTAAGTAGGCAGGTCTGTTCCCAATAAGGTTTCGAGGAAGGTTTGAAGATACTGGACTTGACGATCCACTGGGTTGCCGAAAGACTAGTATTCTAGAGTCGATCTTTGGCGGGAAAATCAGCATGGGTATGGAAGGTTAGGGCCAGATTCACTGATCTGAAGTTCCACCTTGAAGTTGAATGGAGACGTAGTTCGAAGGGTGAAGCGCTGTTTTAAGGAATGCAGATGGGGTCTTCGTTAGCTTCCTCGATCCAGTGACCGCAAAAGGCACTATCGGACGTTTGTTGTGGGTACCACTTCGAACCCGTTAGAGGAACGCCTCAGCTGATCGGAGGTAGAGAAGCACTCTGAGTGGAGTTAGGTGACAAGTTCGAATTATCTTAATAACTCCAAGTTTTCGCTCACCTAGTGGCTTGCTCGGAAGAGCGCAGCCTCTTGTCGGCGTGACCTTTAAAGCGTGCATGACAGAAATGACCAGTTGAACCCATTGTGGCAGTAGATTGTTGGAAGCGGTCGTACACACCTACCGGGTCCGACCGTTAGGGGACTACATCGATGAGGAGACAGCTCGCATCAATCGATGAGGAGACAGCTCGCATCAATCCCAAGCAGTTTGTGCAGCAGGACGTAGCGTATGTCGGTGACAACGTTAATCCTCAGTGGAGAAGTGAGAAAAGGACTGAGTTTCTCTCCATTTTAGCCGTGGCTCGAATGATGATTTGAATGACAGGGCTGAGGATCTGTTAAATTACGATCTGCTCTGAGTCCTTAAGCATCACCTTAGAGTGATAATAAGTCTTGATTGAAAGACTCGACAGCATAACTTGTCCAGTCGGCTGGGGCTGTAGAATACACCGACAGCACCTCTGTACAGGGATAAGACTCCCCCAACAAGTGTCCTGGATATGACACTAAACAATCTGAGGGCGAGGTTTAAGTAATGCCGGAGCTTTGGGGAGTGCTCCTTCAGTGCCATTGCTCCCAGGTTCTCTCTGGCTCGGAGTGGTAGCACCTGATAGAGTCCTATCTATGGGTCAAATAGAACTAGATGGTGTACTTATGCTAAACTGAATTGCTTGAAATAGAAACGTTTTGAAACTTAAATTGCATACTTACGCTAAAATGAATTGTTGGAAATAGAACTGTTTTGATATTTAACTGTGTAAACAAAAAAATATACTTATACTTAACTGAAATGTTTGACTTTGAACTGTTTGACTAAACTGAATAGCTTGAAATAGAAATATTTTTGACAAACTGTGTATTCATGCTAAACTGATTTGTTTGAAATAGAACTGTTCATTTGAATAAAAATAGATTTGGCATTTAATAACCTATAAAGTTCGGTGTGCCATAATCCCAAACAAACAAACAAACAAACCAATCGAGCGCATTATATTCGAGTTAAAGCAACAAATCTGGTTATAGGAGATTGGACTAGATTGGAAATTACATATCCTCCTCCTGTTCATAGCATCGACGATCCTGGTCCTTCTTCGGAATCTCATCTCCAGTGAGTCTATTCGTTTAATCTTAAAAGATATTTGCGAGGAGTAAGAATGTGACATGAACTAATCATCTACACTAGGCTTCCAGGATCCTCACGACCATTTCCCTTATCTAGATAAATCATCTTGCCCAATTTTAATCCTGGCAGAAGTAATTTTTCTACTTCGGACTTCTCCCCTCCTCCCAACACCATATACAATTTTTTCTGACCCACTCCTTAGAATAGACCCTCTCCATCGTAGGAATTGTCCGGCTTGTTTTTAGAATTATCCAGAAAACAGTCGGAAATTTCGAAAATATTAGATTAGGTGATACGGAGGCGGTTTTGTTTCTGGCTATTTTTTGTGTTTCGTGCTGCTTTTGTTTTGTTTTGTTTCTTGCTGTTTTTGTGTTTTGTTTCTTGCTGTTTTTGTGTTTTGTTTCTTGCTGTTTCTGTCTTTTCTTTCTTGCTGTTTTTGTCTTTTCTTTCTTGCTGTTTTTTGTTTTGTTTCTTGCTGTTTTTGTGTTTTGTTTCTTGCTGTTTTGTGTTTTGTTTCTTGCTGTTTTTGTCTTTTCTTTCTTGCTGTTTTTTGTTTTGTTTCTTGCTGTTTTTGTGTTTTGTTTCTTGTTGTTTTTGTGTTTTGTTTCTTGCTGTTTTTGTCTTTTCTTTCTTGCTGTTTTTGTCTTTTCTTTCTTGCTATTTTTTGTTTTGTTTCTTGCTGTTTTTGTGTTTTGTTTCTTGCTGTTTTGTGTTTTGTTTCTTGCTGTTTTTTGTTTTGTTTCTTGCTGTTTTTGTGTTTTCTTTCTTGCTGTTTTTGTGTTTTGTTTCTTGCTGTTTTTGTGTTTTGTTTCTTGCTGTTTTTGTGTTTTGTTTCTTGCTGTTTTTGTGTTTTGTTTCTTGCTGTTTTTGTCTTTTCTTTCTTGCTGTTTTTTGTTTTGTTTTGTTTCTTGCTGGGTTTTTTTTTCAGTTACCAAACCAAATTTTAAACATATTCGTCACATTTCATCAGCACACATATCTCCTTATGAACATTTCTCTCTTCATCTCGTTGTATTATAACTGATCTCAGAACGTTTTATCGGGTTTGTTTTAAATTAGGCTATACATGTAATGATTACGGTATTTTGGTGAATGTCGAATAAAAGTGATCCAACGAATTAGAACCATTGCATAGTATGAATGGGTCAATGGATAAAGTAGCTAGATATTTTCTATATTTTTCTGCACCAATAGGTTTGGGAATCGCATTCATTGTATGCTTTTATTTAATTTTTGTGTATTTGTTTCATAAAAGATTTTTGCTCACAGTTGAAGCAGACTATTGTTCTAGTGGGTAGAGTGTTCGCTAATGGATCAGGAGACCGGGGTTCAATCACAGGCCGAGTCTTACCAAGGACTAAAAAAACTGTACTTGATACCCCCTTGCTTAACATTCAGCATTATAAGGTACGTATCAAGAGGAAAGTGGAGCAATCCAGGGAAAGGAGTAGCGCCCTCCCTTACATCTTGGTGTAGTAGCTTTTGAAAAGGGAGCCTTCGGGTTGACTTCAACGAGGGTTTCTAAATTTACTTTTATGATATCAAATATCTAGTACGAATAATTCCAACACAGTTGTTTTTTTATCTTTTCCCATGAAATTCTAATAATTATATGGTTTCAATTAATCATATGGTTTCCAATAATTATATGGTTCCAATTAATTATTTCTATTTAATAATTGTCATTTCTTGCACACAGTTATATGGTTTCAAGTAACACAAAATAATAATCCTTATTAAACAATTATAGCTTCAAGTAACTATTCTTAATACAACCAATTTACAGTTATATTTCATTAAGTATTCATACCTAATATCAATAATTTTTAAACATATATTTGACCCAAAGATGGGACTCTAATATGTTCTACCACTTCGAGTCAGAGAGGAACTAGAGGTATTGGCAATGACGGGGCACTCTGCTCTTCCCAGAGCTGCAGAGCTTCACTGTCAAATGCAGGTTTGTGTCATTCCCAGGACGCCTTCATTTTTGAGTGAGAGTCTTGCCCCTCAGCAGGGGATACAGTCAATTTATTGTAAGACCCGACGAAAGGGCTGAACTTGGGAAAACGTTTAAAGAAACCTCGGCAATGGATAAATGAAACTGATGATAATGATTCAAGCACTTGGTTTTTTAAATGAAAACTTGTTCAATCCAATATCATGCTACCTGTAAAAGTCTTTTTCTTTTATTTTTTAATTAATAGATGTTACTTTAAGAACGCCAATGATAGTTAAGGGAAAAGCGTATTTATCTCAAAAGTAGTTCATAGTGCACCTTTGAATAAAACGGAAGCTTTGTATTGGAGTTTGATATAAAAACGCTCATGATGACACGTATGATACAAACATTTCAATAGAAAAAAAATTGCTGCTAAAAAAACGAAACAAAAAAACAACACTTTTTTTCATCTCGAAGGAAGCACCAAAAGCTGTTCGTAATTACTTTAAACGTTTGCGTTCATTTTCAATATATTTTTAGACGGTATTAGAAGTATTTCTCTTGTCACCTACTACTTCCGGCATTAGCCTCTTTTTCACTCTCATCAACACCGTCTCCAGCACCACCATCACATTAAGTCATTTCGTTATTTTTAAAAAAAATTTTGTTGCTTTTTTGCTTTAATAGTGATACCAAAACTGTGGAATCTTTTCTTTCCTCCATCCAAATAATCCCGGGGGGGATGGATTCGAAAATGAAGGAAGAGAGAATGAGAGAGAAACATAGACAGGAGCACTAAGATCTGTCAAGAATGATGGATAGGTTGAAAATGATCGTGAGAGGGAAGGGCTTTAAGAAAGAAAGAGTAATTGAGAGAGAGAGAGAGAGAGAGAGAGAGAGAGAGAGAGAGAGAGAGATTATTAAATAAAAGGAATTGAGGGTTAAGATAGAGAGGAAAACTCATGTAACATCAAGAGAAAAAAAATGCAAGACGCACACACACACACACATATATATATATAAACACTTTATATATATATATATATATATATATATATATATATATATGTGTGTGTGTGTGTGTGTGTGTGTGTGTGTGTGTGTGTGTTCGATAACACTATATGAACACTATATATATATATATATATATATATATATATATATATTGTTTATATATAAGCACAAGAGAAAACAACTTAAACTGAAGGGAAAATACTAATGCACGTGACAGTAATTAAGAGAGAGAATGAAAGTGAAACACACACACACACTCGAAGAGAGAGAGAGAGAGAGAGAGAGAGAGAGAGAGAGAGAGAGAGAGAGATAGTGAGTATATCTGTGTGAAAGAAGGGGGATTACCAAAAAAGAAAGACGAGAGAGGTGCGGACGAACCAATATGATAGTGAATAGAGAAGTTGTATTGCTATTATTATTGAAAGCTGATGGCCTCCAACCAAAAGAAAATGACGATTTAAACCCCCAGGGGAAAGGACGAAAACGACGAAAAAAAATTCATATCTCAAATGAAGAAGAAATTTGGTGAATAAAACCAAAATAGAGTTTTAAAAAAAGTTAAAAACAAAATAAAAAAACCTTGCACATTGACTAAGACAAAACACAAAAAAAGAAAAACGATGATAAAATAATATTATTAATAACACTAATAATACTAATGAGGAAAAGTCGCAAGGGGTAAAATACTAATAATAAAAGAATCAAAAATAGCCTTTATATTTGCAAGACATATATAGAAAAAAACGTGAATCTCGCGAGATTTAATTTCAAGATATTCAAACTTTAGACATCGTCTGAGACATTTAGTAAATGCGAGTGCTAACGTTTTGGACGTGCCGAATAAGAAATCAACTTTTTATTTATTTATTTATTATTGTTCGTTTTAATTTGTATATCAAAGGGAGGATTTTTTTAAAAAGAGAAAATGGCCGATAAACGAACAAATGACGGGTGTTTTTACTTTCATAACCATAAAAATATTTACAACATATTGAAAAAACTAAAAAAAAAAATGTTGATATTTTGTTTAGATACATTGTGATAGCTTTTTCATTTTTTTTTCTAATTTTAGCAAATTTATTTTCAGTGAAAAAGTCGATGCACAACTTTTCGCGTTTGAAAATTATAAAGTTCATTCAATCATGCCAGTTATTTAAAATATCGATGGCTGTTTTTACGGCTTGCCAAACCCTGTTGTTTTGTGTAATACTGAAGTCAGTATAATTTGTTTGCTTTTGCAAGCAATTACATGGTTTTAAATAAATAATGATGATAATAATGGTTTATAAGCAATTTGGTTTTCAGTAAATATTGTTAATATAAATAATTTGCATACAGTTATATTGTTTAAAGTATTCTTGTCAGATTCTAAGAATTTACGTACAATTCTTCAGCTTCAAGTAACTATTTCAATAATGATAATAATTTTTCGTTTATACTACCACATGGTACATTGGTCCAGTCAGTTGAGGCAGTAGAATACACCGACTACATCTCTGTAGACGGATAAGACTCCCCTAATGAGTGTCCTTGATATGACGCTAAGCAATCTGATACTGAGGCTCTAGTAATGCTGTAGCTTTGGGGAATGCAGAGTACTCCTTCATTGCCATCACTTCCAGGTCCATTCTGGCTCGGAGTGGTAGCACCTGATAGGTTCCTATCTATGGGTCAAATAGAACTAAACTGTGTGCTTATGCGAAACTGAATTGTTGGGAATAGAATTGTTTTGATATTTAACCGTGTGTAAATAAATGACTGATGCTTATTATGAATTGTTAGTGATACATAGCAATACTTGGAACCATTTAACTTTGTTAACTAAACTGAATAGTTTGAAAAAGAACTGTTTTTGACATTTAAACTTTGTACTCATGTTTAACTGAATTGTTTGAACTGCTTATATGTATTAAAATGGATTTGGCATTAAATAACCATCAATGGTTGATATGCCATAAAATCAGAACAAACTAAAATAAAGTTTCTATCGAAATGACTCGATTCGGTATTAAATGACCCGAAAACCGTTGATATGCCGTTAAACAAAACAACAAAGTCAAACCAAACCAATTAAATAGTATATGTACATACAAACTGTAATTCGTATTGAGATACAAGGTTGTATCAATATGACTGTAGTCTGACACGTATTCCTAATCAGGATTTGGGCCTAAAACTATAACTGTGTATTATTCACTTTATGTAGCTAATATTCATCACAGAAATAAAGGTTGGAATCATTTTTGAGATGAGGTTTCTTAATCTGAGAATTAATTTTTATTTATTGGGGACATTTTGTCCTCATCTTGGTAGTAGTTTTTTTTTTGTGTTGTTTCTTCTTTCACTACGTTTCGGCCAAATTTCACCTCTGGCCTTCTTCAGGTGACTTACCGCGACCGCGGATAGGAATTCTGAGTCTTGTAACCGTATCCCCAGTAATTACTGCCTTCCATAGTTGTTGTCTATCGCACCACGTTTTTGACCAAGTAAACCTCTGGCCGGCTTGGGTAGGATTTGAAACCGCTATCTTCTGACAATGCTCACCTGGAATCGTAGAGACTCAACGCCTCTATCCGCTGCGCCACGGGCCCCGAAGGGCGTTCAAGGATGGAACTTTTGGTCACCTGAAGAAGACCAGAGGTGAAATTTGGCCGAAACGTAGTGAAAGAAGAAGAAGAAGAAGAAGAAGAAGAAGAAGAAGAAGAAGAAGAAGAAGAAGAAAAAAACTACTACCAAGATGAGGACAAAAAGTCCGCAATAAATAAAAATCAATTCTCAGAAATAAAGGTATTGCATAAACTGAGATTATGTTTTAAAAAAGTATTACATAAATAAATGTTTTTTTTTCTCTGTTAGATTACGAATTTATTGAGATACCTACATATGAGTTGTGTTTTGTACATGTGTATATATGCAGATTTACGATCAAGTCTTTTTTTAACATATTTGTTCCAAGTTGCCTTTCAATAATCCTGTATATCATTTAATTGGCCCATCAGTGCACAGATAATGATACGTCTAGAAATGTGTTAGAGTGACCTTGATTAAATGGGTGCCTTTAACATGTGCTCAATGTTTGTAGGGTTATTTGTATATACGTACTTGTAAAGATTCTTGTATGTGGCGTACTGGTATTGGTGAGTATGTAGCATATAATGATTGAACATGAATTTAAAATCGTTTGAGGCATTATAAGGGGAATAATCCTTTCTGCTACCATGTAATTAGAACTCTTTTATGTTTGTTCTGACGGTTTGATCAAACTCATACATAACGAACGCATGTTGATCACTGCGCATGCGTGTTTACAACGCGTAAGGATCGGGATAATTTCTTTATATATATATATATATATATATATATATATATATATATATATATATATATATATAGTTTTAAAGAACGAGTTTCCCTTCTGTTTTCGGCGTTTGAGATCATTCGCTTTCGAAATCTTTTTTTTTTTTATTGAGGGAAACTCCAAGGTCTCCTGACAAGGTGAAAGTTGAAAGTCAATAAATCTGAAAATAGATTGTGATTCAGCGGAAATGAGTTCATTCTATCTACATTTTCCACTTTAAATTAAAGAAAGGTTTAGCCGTAATGTTTGTTTCTTATTTATATATTTTTTAAATCTCTGGTTATTTGTACTCATTCATCTTTTTCTAGTTTTCAAAACTGCCGATTAGGAGAAAGAAAATGGCATTACAGTCATTTTTAATCAACTTTTATAACTATAATAATTCTGCTTATACATTATGCAGCATTTCTAGTCCGCTAGAAAACATCAAGTAAATCAACACGGTTCATTCAGTAGCAAGAGGCATTCGGTACAGAGCAGACTTGTATTTTATCAACATTCATCATTATCGTTTATTGCTCCAGATATCACGTGGTTTCAAAGATATTTTAGTTTTGGAATTTTTGCTTCATCATCTTAATATTCAACATAGAATTTTTTTCCCCATTATACTCAGTAAAACACATGATCTCTGTTCTCATTCTAATCTTCGTTCTTTCCTTTCCTTTTGTCATTTGCCCAGGTCATCTCTACAGAGGTATAAGACCACCCTTAACGAGTGTCCTGGATATGACACTAAACAATAATTGTGAGGTTCTAGTTATGCTGGAGCTTTGGGGAATGCAGAGTACCCTTTCATTCCCATCGCTCACAGGTCCATTCTTGCTTGGAGTGGTAGGACCTGATAGGGTCCTATCTAGAGGTCAAATAGAACTAAACTGCGTACTTATACTAAACTGAATTGCTCGAAATAGAGCTGTTTTGATATCTAACTCTATTTTGACAAAACCTAGACTCATACTAAACTGAACTGTTTGAATTAGAACTATTAGATTAGATTGAATAGCTTGGAATAGAAATGTTTTTGACAATTAAACTTTGTACACACGCCGAACTGAATTGTTTGAAATGGAACTGATTATTTGCATAAAAAATGGACGTGGCATTAAATATCCTACAAAGGTTGATTTCCCATAAAAACCAACCAACCAACCAACTAACCTTTTATCAGTTTTTTCTCTTTATCTTTATTCCTTGGTCCTTTGTTTCTCTTCCTTTTCTTCTTTCCTTTCATTGTCTTTCTTTCTTTTTTCTCATGGAGATTTGCCATGTTGATGAGGATTAAAATACACTGATTTGTATTCCCAGTAAAGTGGTATACTTCCAGGAAAAAAATGGATGTCCTGTGCATGATACTAAGTCTGATGGGGAGGCACCAATTCTGGAGCAGCTGCAGCAGTAACAAAAGAAGAAGAATGTTATAAAGGATAATCTCCGTTGTCAACGACCGTTGGAAATGGGCCTTACTAATTATCACTATTTTACTCTTTTGAAAGTTGTTCATACCAGTGCTAGCTGATGGTTTCTCACTGGAGCTTGAGTGACAGCAAGGCTGTTCAAGTCTTCTGGACTCTTCTTGTACCTTGTCTTGTACTAATTTTGTGCGAGTTTGTTGCATTCCCTTACTTTGTGATTGTTTCATCTTTTTCTCTGCGTAACCTCCACTTGCTATTCTGTTGTATATCATCGATTTTCGCTTTCACATGATAGATCCTATAAGAAGAGATTCAATTTCTCTCATGGGATTTTTCTTTAGGAGATATGTCAATGTCTTTTTGTGTGCAATCTCACCAGTTTGTTTCTTGAATTATCCATACAGTTGTTTTTCTTCCCACTTCGGTTAGCTAGTTTTTGTGGTTTTTCAGTCTGAACTTATGTTGCCAATGTTGGTGTTGGCTGCTGTAAATCATCTTTCTTTGCTCTTTTTAATGAAGTTCACGAGTGATTTTATTATTATTATTATTATTATTATTATTTACTCTTTGAGAGTTTTCACATAAGCAAACGCTGATGGTCTTTCACTTGAGCTTGAGTGACAGCAAGTCTCCTCAAGTCTCCAGGACTCGTTTCATTGTTCTGCTCGATCTCAATAATGAAGTAGTTTGGATGGTTTTCACTCATTCTCTTATTTTTAAGTCCTCCAGTCCCTTTAATAATCCTTTGTTGACTGTAGCAAGAGCACCAATTACAATTGATATAAATGTCACTTTCATGTTCCACAGTTTTTTCAATTCCCTAGCAAGGTCTAGGTATTTATCCTTCTTTTCATTTTCTTTCAATTTTACTCTGTGGTCAGCCGGAATAGTAAAGTCTACTATTTTGCAAGTTCTTTTATTATTATTATTATAAGCTCTGGTCATCTGGCCGAGATTAGATGATCTGTTTGTATGTCAAAATCTCATCGGAGTTTGAGGGTCTCATTCTCCAGGACAGTTGCTGGGTTGTACATATACCATTTGCTCGTTTGGTCAAATTTAAATCTCTTGCTCATTTCCAAGTGGATCACCTTGACCACCAAGTCGTGTAATGTGATTATTATCATTATTTACTCCTTGAGAGTTTTTCACATCAGTTTTAGCTGACGGTCTTTCACTGGAGTTTGAGTGACAGCAAGTCTCCACAAGTCTCCAGGACTCTTCTCAATGTTCTGTCCGTTCTCAATAATGTTGTAGTTTGGATGTTTTTCACTCGTTCTATTTCCAAGTCCTTCAGTCCCTTTAGTAATCCTTTGGGGACTGTACCAAAAACACCAATCATAATTGGTATAAGTATCACCTTAATGTTCCATAATTTTTTTCAATTCCCTAGCAAGGTGAAGGTACTTATCCTTCTTTTCACTTTCTTTCAGTTTTATTCTGTGGTCAGCCGGGACAACAAAGTCCACAATTTTGCAAGTTTTCTTTTTTGTTGATTATTATTATTATTATTATTATTATTATTATTATTATTATTATTATTATTCATCATTTGCATTTTTGACGTCGTCAAAATTTGAACAATGAAACGTAAAAGTAAACGTTATAAAATATGGTGATTTATAGCAGTTAAAATTACTGATGGGGGCTGACTGGACATGAATACCATGTTATGAATGAGAATTTTCCGTTGCAAAGACGTTGATTGATGATACAGTTGACTAAACATTGAATTCAGAAATATTAGGCGTAACAAACGTCTTAATTTAAAAATAAAACTTCATTTCTTTATTTATTTTTTGATTTAACGAACTACAACTGATGCTTTCATGTGGACATTTTCCTGTTTTCAGTGTCCATAGATGAAGCAAGAAACTGGATATTCAGGAACCATTTTCGATTTTTATTTCCCCCAGAAATTCTTAATTTCAGATCTGACGAGGAGAGCACTGATTGATTTAGCGTACCAACATGTGTACATCTCACCTTTTATGAGCAGAATATTTAAAATAAGTTTTTTCTGCTAGACCTTCCGGTTAGCTTTCTATTTCAAACTTACAAAATTATTACTCATGTATTGGTCGATCAATCCTAAGCAAGTTTAAACAGAAAAATAGTTGTAAACGATCTTCATTAAAACTAAATGTCTTATTACTTACTAATATTATTATTTTTGCCCAAGTAATATTATTCTTTCCAAAGTTAGTTTAAAATACATTAAATATTTTCATGTTTTATTGACCAAAGTTTAGTAAATATCTATAATAAAAGTGCCTGTTGTATTATTCAGTAATGTTCCCAGAATTTCAAACTGAACACTTTATCCAATCCACATGTGTAAACTGTTCCCGTTCCACTCATCATGACAAAAGATATCTCACATTTGTCCCTTTTTATTAATTTGGCACAATCCAATATCTGTTGTCACATTTGAAATATGGTTTCTTGATTAAAGTGTAGTATCTGATTTATCAATATATGATACACCCCCAAAATATAGGATTATGGTTTATTAAGATCATAACCAAAATGCTGAGAAACCACATTTTTGGAATCAGATTGTACCATTATTCATTCTTATGATGGTACTTTTGCTTGTACTGGTGGATTCACCTACTTGACTCAAAGATTGAATTCATGATACCCCAGGTAAACAGTAAAGTTTAGCCAATGCTTATATCTATTAGGCTATTCAAGAGATATGATTGTCAGATTGTTTTGTAATAGAATTGCCACTTGTATAACTTTATATAATATAAACTTTTGTGTGGAAAGTAGTTGTAAACGATCTTGATATTTAGATATATTATTTTTTTTTACCCAAGTAATATTATTGTTCTTTCTATTCAAAGTCAGTTTAATAATATATCAAATATTTTCATGCTGTATTAATGAAAGCTTAGAAAATATCTATTATAAAAATGTTCTAAAATCTTAGAAATTCTTTTTATATGCATTGTATAATGCCAGCCAATTCTAGTTAACTCTTCATTTCTTCTATTACCATTTTTTACCTCTTCCCTTCAATTTTGTATCTTTTCTAGTTCTATGAACCCATTTGTTTCCCATTGTAACAGCAGTCCATGATGATATTGAATCTTCTATTTGGGAAGGAGTGAAGAATCCATATTTTATTTATATTATATTAAAAAAAATTGGATGATTTAAAAATGTTCAGTGAAAATTCTGACACTCACAAAATTATCATTTTGCTGCAAATTGCGCTGGTAATTGCTTTATTCTAAGTTAGAACATTTTATGTGTATTGCTCTAATATAAATCACTCTATGATGCACCATTTTTTGTTGAATTACAGTTACATATACAGGCCTAAAAAGAATTTTACTAATATATAAAATGGAAGTAAATATGGATCTGAATCTGACAGTATGAAGAAAGTAAAAAATATATCATATAAAATATATGATTAAGAATTCAGTCTAAGAATTAAAAGAAAATCTTGAAGTATTACTCATATCATTTCATCTTCTTTCACTTTTTATGCTTCTTAGTAATTTTCATTCTTTTCCAATATGAAAAACGCAACTGATTAAAACAATGTTTTCCCAATTTTTAGAGCACATTCAGCTATAGAAATATCTTTGTATAAAAGTATGTTTTATCACATTCCAACTATAAACAAATAATTTTAAAAATTCCAAATGTAAACACAGATCATAGTTGTCAGTAGCACTTCATAGCATATTTAAGTGGTTATAACATGTTTAACATCATTTTAAAACACCAATTAGAATTTTTCAATCTTTCTTAAATAGAATCCTCAATATCATCATTGATCACTGTTAGAATTAGAACCCTAAGCAAGTTCACAAGTCATCCAGCTTTATTAGAAAAATAGGAAAGATTATTTCACACACAGACCATTTCTTAACTTGTTTGTTTTTGTATTTGTTTTACGGCATATCAACCTCCTCGATCATTTAATGCTAAATCAAGTTAAAAAAAAGTGGTCTGGTTTGGTTTCTTTGCTTAATAGCATATCAACTCTTTTTAGGTTATTTAATGCCAAGCCATTCTCTTAGAAGAACAATAGTGGTACTATTTAACCCATAGCTGGGATGATTAGGGGGTTCATACCTTTCCCAAGGGTATTTGTCCGAAAGTGAACGTAATAGCGCGACTGGAGTACGAACTCGCGTACTACGATTCCGCAGTCCATCGCTTTAACCATTACACAACGAGGACACCCCCTTAAAAATGTGGGGAACCAGAAAGGTCGGTTATGTCGGAATTTATTGATATGGATAAAGTTTGTCGAAAGAATCTGGTTTCATTGAAAGTTTATTTGTTGGGAAAGGTCTTGTGGTCAAAAGGCTTTTTTGTTTTTTTTTCTTTGGAGGAACAGCTTGTGGAAAGAATCAGATTTTGTTGAAGTATTTCTTGGAGAGAAACAGTTTTGGGGAGAAATTTGGTCTTGTTGAAAATTCCTTTAGATTTTTCTGTATAAAATCATCGCTTTTAGGAATGACATTGCATTATTCGTTTCAATTTTTTGGGAACAGCACCTCCATGTTATTTCCACTATAACTTGTTTAACACTCAAAATTCTAAAACAGCCATAAGTTATACTTATTGTTCTTATTTGTGGTAGTTAAAAGTCAAGACTTCTTAGTACAAGATATTGAAAAGAAACTGTCATTTGATGCAAAGTACTCTCAAACTTACACATCAGTCTGTTATTTTCAAGTAGATGTATTCCTATATACAGCATAACAACTTATTGTTATTTTCAAGTAGATGTATTCCTATATACAGCATAACAACTTCCTCGGCTGAATCAAGTTTTAAAAAAATGGGGAAACAGAAAGGAGGAACAGCTTGTGAAAAGCATCAGATTTTGCTGAAGTATTTCTTATAGAGAGACAGTACTTCATTAATTGACCTTTTCTGACCAGCTGCTTTGGGTACACGGTTGGTTTAGGATTGGTTATCTAAGTTGGGGTCACGGTCGGTCGAGACTGTATGGCTACTTTCCCTCAATCTCACAAACTATCCATAAAAGGCAAGCGAGAAATCCTGGGTACCACCAGGTGTCCTCGTGGTGTAATGGTTAAAGCGATGAACTGCGGAATCGTAGTACGCGAGTTCGTACTCCAGTCGCGCTATTACGTTCACTTTCGGGCAAATACCCTTGGGAAAGGTATGAACCCCCTTATTCTCCCTCCAGCTATGGATAAATAGTAGGACGGACTAGGTTCTTTAGCCTTGGTGAGGCAACTAGTCTAGGAGAAGGAAAACTCTGAATTCAAACCTGTTAAACTCCGCTTAAAAATTGACCTTGTGTCATATCCTGCCCGAGCGGAGGGGTCGGTAAATAGTACCACCAGTAAAAACTAAGGTTCATCAGCTCTGTGCAGACTCCGGGTGCTGTCTAGAGGACTGACCGGTTGCGATAGCCGATAGGGACGGATAGCGAGAGAAAGTCTGAGGAATCAGTGCTGCTCGTATGCCTTGGTGATATGTCAACCTATCTGTCTCAGTGGTGTAATGGCTATAGTGCAGGCTGAACTGCAGCCTCGAAGTAAACGAGTTCAAACTCCAGTCGCGCTATTACATTTACTTTCGGCCAAATTCTTTTGAGAAAGGTATGAACCCTCTTATCCCCTTCTCTACCAGCTATGAGTTAGATAGTACTGCCGCTGTTCTATAAGAAAGAATTTGGCATAAGATAACCCACAAAGATTGATATGCCTTTAAACAAGGATACAGATTCAAACCAAATTTTTATTATTGAAATTAGATTTTAAAAATTCGCCCTTGTATGCGTATATACAATATTCATTTGGAAATACTTTCGTAAATAATCCATATTGTAAAAAATGTTAAAGAGATTAAAAATATCCCTCAAATGATAAGGTATTGCTAATAAGCTACTTATACATACGATATAATATATTGTCATCCACAGACAATTTATATTGTTAGACAGACTGCTTCATTGCATCACAAGTTTTCAGTGTGGCTAGACACGTGAGACGCATGAAGCTGGGATCGAAACACGCCCAACTTTATGTTAGACTTAGTATCATAACCGCTCAGCCAACAAGCGAAACACGGCAGCTCTGTAATTATAAGGCATTAAATAGTAGCTTTCGTTTGTTTACATATATATATAAAGCTAATCTTGAGTATAGATCAACTCTTAATTTATGGTTATAGAATCATTAATTTATGGAATTCATTTTTGAAGTCAAGGTTTGCTCCTAGTCCTTCCTGTTTGATTTTCATGTATAGGTCAAACAACCCTAATTGGTTTGCTTAAAAATTAAGTCTATTCATAAATGTCTATGGGAACTACAAATAATAATTAGATTAAACAATGTATTGAAAATAATAGTAAACAATCTTCATTAAAGTTTAAATGTTTTATTAATCAATAATGCTTTTAGGAAAAAATTCAGTTGGAATTACTTTAATGAATAATCTATATCGTAAAAAATGTTAAAGAGATTAACAATATACCTCAAATAATGAGGTATTGGTAATAAGCTACTTATATATACAATGTAATATATATATATATATATATATATATATGCGTGTATATATGTATATATATATATCTTGGTCTTACACAGATTAATGAAAAATCCATTTCTTACAGTAATACATGGCATTATACTGTAGACTCTTCTGGTGCCATAAAAACAGAATTTCACAGTTATATTAAATTTGATAAATAAAAATACATTAGTATTCACTGGTGAATAAAATGTTACTTGTCAATTTGTGGGAGTGAGGCAGAACCATGTTTTAATAGTTAGGAGTGAATTTCGATCTTACGAAGATCTGATGCATAGTATTAAAAAAATCTGATCTCTCTTATAAAATCAAATGGGTATTCTTCGAAAATGTAATCGTGTCAGTACTAATATTGTATTTTTACGAAATGACTGAAGAAATAGTTACATGGTACCTACACAATAATGCTATTTTCAACAACTACTGGATACAACAATTCCCACCAGCTATGGGTTAAATAGTACTGCTGCTATTCTTCTACAAGAAAGGCTTTGGCATAAGATAACCTACGAGGGTTGATATGTCTTTAAACAAAGATACCGTTTTAAACCAATTTGTTATTATTGAAATTACATCTTCCAGATTTGCCCTTGTATGCGTATATACAATATTCATGGATTACGATCCACTTAACCACAGTTTAATGGAATAACATGTTTTTTTTTCTTGAAGATATTTAGAGTTTTCGTATTGACTTTTCAATGTTTTAATCGATTTTTCTCTGTTTTCTTTTATGGCTGCCAATTTTAAAATGTTCATATTAAATACTTGAATGAATCCTTGGTGAATTTACAAAAAAAAAAAAAAATATATATATAACTCTTGTTAAACAGCGGAAGTGCTGATAGTAATATTTATTTATTTTTTAATTATTTATTTGTGTGTGTGTGTGTGTGTGTGTGCGTGTGTATGTGTGTGTGTGTGAGTGTGTGTGTGAGAGAGAGAGAGAGAGAGAGAGAGAGAGAGAGAGAGAGAGAGTTAAAATCAAAATTAAAATATTTGTGAAAATATATCTAAATTAAAGTTATACTCTACAATTTAGAAAAAACCCAACAACAAAAGACAAAAACCAACCAAACAACCAATAAGCAAACAAATCGAAACGAAAAAGAAAGAGGGAAAGGGATCCTGTCAGCTTATTGTAGGCCCGACCGACAAAAAGGAGGGAAAAAGAGAGAAATGGAAAAAAGAAAGAAAACGAAAAGTAGAAAGGAGAAAAGGAAGTAAAAGAAAGTAGAAAATAAAAAAAGAAGAAAAAAGAAAAGAAAAGAAAGCAAAAAGAACAAAAGAAATGGGAAAGAAAGTGCAGATGAGAAAAAAGAGAATGAAAATGAAAAAAGAAAAGAAAGAAAACAAAAAGAAGAAAAGAACGAGAAAGAAAGTATTAAAGGAAAAAGAGAATGAAAATGAAAAAAGAAAAGAAAGAAAACAAAAAGAAGAAAAGAAAGAGAAAGTAAGTATAAAAGGAAAAAGAGAATGAAAATGAAAAAAGAAAAGAAAGAAAACAAAACGAAGAAAAGAAAGAGAAAGAAAGTAGAAAAGGAAAAAGAGAATGAAAATAAAAAAAAGAAAGAAAACAGAAAGAAGGAAGGAGAAACAGAAAGAAACGAATATAGAAAAGAATGAAAAGAATGAGAATAAAAAAGAAAAGAAAGTGGGAAAAAAGAAGAAAAGAGAAAAAGAAAAGGGAAGAATGCAGAAAAGAAAAGAAGAGAATGAGAATGAAAAAGAGAAATTGAAAATGAGAATTAAAAAGTAAACAAAGGAAACAAAAAGACGGAAAAAAAAGAAAAGGAAAGAAAGTAAAAGAGAACGAAAATAAAAAATAAGAAAGCAAAATGAAGAAAAAGGGAGAGAAAGAAAGTGCAAAAGAGAAAAAAAGAAAATGGGGAAAAAAGAAAAGAGAAGAAAGAAGACAAAAAGAAGAAGAGACAAAAGGAAGAGAAAGAAAGTAGAAATAAAAAAAGAAAGAGGATGGGAATAAAAAGAAAAGAAAGAAAACAAAAAGACGAAGGAGAAAAAGAAAAGGAAAGAAAGAAGAAAAAGAAAGAATGAGAATAGAAAGAAAATAAAGAAAACAAAAAGAAGAAAGGACAAAATAAATTGGAAAGAAAGTAGAAAAGAAAAAAAGGAGGATGAGAATAAAAAAAAGAAAAAAAGAAAAAAAGAAGAAGGGACAAAAGCAAAAGAAAGAAAGTAGAAAAGAAAAAGATAGAGGATGAGAATGAAAAAAGAAAAGAAAGAAAGCAAAAAGGAGAAAAATAAAAAGAAGAAAGTAGAAAAGAAAAAAAAGAATGAGAATAAAAAAAAGAGAAGAAAGAAAACAAAAAGATGAAAGGAGAAAGGAAAGGAAGTAGAAAAGAAAAAGAAAGAATTAGAATAAAAAGAAAATAAAGGAAACAAAAAGAAGAAAGGAAAAGGAAAAGAAAGGAAAGGAAAGAAAGTAAAAAAGAGAAAAAAAAAAGAGAGATAATGAGAATAAAAAAGAAAAGAATAGAAAGAAAAGAAAGAATGAAGACTAAAAATGAAAAGCGAGATAATGTCGTTTATGAAGCATTATGGCAAAAATATACTATATTGAAGGCACGTAAGACGCACGGGTGTATAAGACGCACCCCAATTTCAGACGGGCAAATCAAGAAAAAAAATTTAGTGAAACAAAGTACTAATATTAAACATTATGAAATTAACATAATGAATATCATCAATAATAACCCTTTTAATCTGCACAATGGCCTTTTAAATAATGGCAATAGGTAAATGAAAGTTACTCTAAAGTCCAAGCTAAAAGGAGTTGCCGGGTAGCTAATTCGGTCGACTATCCCGAATTTTAAAACTACATATGGTATATAAGACGTAGGGGAATTTTAAAAGATATTTTTATTTTAAAAATGTGTGCCTTATATGCAGTCAAATAAGGTAGTTTTAATATTTAGACGATGAAGCAAAAAGCCCAAACAAGAATATCGTTGAAATCATGTGACATATTTACATGGATAAAGTCTCTAACCAATTGATGAAAATTATATTTATTTTACACAACTTAGAAATTTTAATAATTGTTGGTCGATGGATTTTAACAGCATGTAAATCCGTCTCGAGGTTAGAAAATTATGGACGTTGTACGTCAATATTTGCACTTTTTGTTGATAACAATTATCAATGTGTTAGTATCGTCTGGGATCGTGTTGAGGGGGTTATTTCATGTGGTATTGATAGGGTTTACGTTTATATTTTTGGGTATGATTTTATCTCCTCCAAAAAGGAGAGTTGCCCAGTCGGTTGGCGCTGTAGAATATACCGACTGTTTCTCAGCATTCCCCAAAGCTCCAGTGCTGGAGTCTCGCCATCAGATTTTTTAGTGTCATATCCCGGACACTCGTTGGTGTGAGGTCTAACCCATTTGCAGAGATGCAGTTAGTGTATTCTACAGCCCCAGTTGACTGAGCTGTAGGTACTGCTGGAGAAGTAAGGAAGAACTTATAAATGACGTTCCCATATGAACACTTAAACACTCCAGTTTTGGCTGACCAACAAATAGTTACATTCATCAGCTCTGATCAGGTACTGGAAGTCGTCTAGAGGACTTACAAAAAACAATGACCGATAGGGTTGGATGGAGAGAGAGAGAGAGAGAGAGAGAGAGAGTCCAAGGAATCCGTGCTGACAGCTCGCTTTAAAGATGATAAGTGAATAAAGACACGACCAAGAATCTCTTAAAACCATTGGCCTCAAACCGAGTTATTCCTGATTCTTCCATGCCCAGCTCTCTGTTATTTGTGGGATCCTTAAAGAATCTTTTCATATTGGCACCCAACTAGTAAAGAGTTTGTTGAAAAGGCTCAACGTATATTATTTGTTTCGGTTTGGAAATCGGAAAATTTTTTTGTTCCAGTTACTTTTTATAATTAGAGGCGGTACTTTGAAAACACAGACCCTTTTACTGTGAGAGGGTACAGAAGCTTTTGGCACCACAACTCGTACGTGACTGGAGCTCAGATTTAGAAAAGAATAACGTTGTATACCACATGAAAGCACAAAGATTAGGTAAATAACTTCTAAACCACGTATCTTATCGCATATGTATTTACAGAGAACAGTTCCATTGAGCTTTACCCGCAATTACTCCCAGTACGACTCGAAAAGAAAGATAAAGTCTTTTGTGGGAAGTAGAGGGCCATTCACTATAGGCCTGAAAATGTAATTTGTATCCTTTTTATCGGAGAAATTGGAAACGCTTGTTACTTATTCACTTACTCTTGTCGCATTTTGATGGGGAAAAAGTTCTCTCTCTCTCTCTCTCTATTTTTTAAAAAATATTTTTTGATAAATTCAATAAACCGACTTTCTCTCATTTTGATTGAACGTATAGAGATTTGTGTGAAAATAATCGTTAGAAGTGGAGATATGACAGGCTGATCAGTTAGCAACATCGAAATGAAAACGGGCGAACAGTGTTCGAATTCCGGCTGGGAGTGAGTGATTAATTTTTGCGGCAAGTCAACCAATCCAGGGTTATTTTATGCCTTAAGGATAGGAATTGCATCCATTTATATTTACATTTTTTTGTTCAGTTGTTTCTTTTTATACTGACAATTATATATCAGGTGTTCCTATCTAATACAAATAATTTTGACAGAATTTTATTGGTTCAAGTGTTGGTTGTCACTAAATCACTTTGTGGGCTTGTGTCGAACCAAGTGCAATATAATATGGAGAGTGCTCAATATCTAGGATAGAGAATTTATAAAATAATAATAATAATAATAATAATAATAAGTAAATAAATAAATATATATTAGATATATATATATATATTTGATTCATGGAATTTAGACTGAGACCCCTGGGTTTCATGGAGTTTTTTGCAAAACAACAATCATCAGGCAGTTACGAAAATGAAATGACATCCATTTTATTTTCTTAACTGCCTGATGATTGTTGTTTTGCAAAAAACTCAATGAAACCCAAGGGTCGCAGTCTACATTCCATCAGACATGCAGGACACTGCTGGAGAAGCAAGGACGAGCTCATAAGTGATGTACTCTTATGGACCCCTGCATAAGGCCAAGCAAAAGCATGGCGACTAGTTTGAACATACATGCAGCAGCTATGTGAGGATTCGGGATGTAGCCCTGAAGACCTGTCAGAGGCGATGAGTGATAGGGAGAAGTGGCGAGAAAGGGTCAGGGATATCCATGCTAGCGGCACGACATGATGATGATGATGATGATGATATATGTATATATATATATATGTATAAGGATTTATTTGCGAATAGTTTGCAGGAAGTATTTTTGGACGAGATAGAGCTCATTTGTTTGCAAACAGTTTATAATATTTATCATTTGTTGGAACAGTTCTATTTGACCAATAGATGAGACACTAAATGGTACCCTTAGTCCGGAACAGGTGGACCTGAGAATAATAGCAATGAAAGGATGCTCCACATATTCTAGGTCTAGAGTCTCACCATCAGATTCAGCCTAATGGCATAATGATGATGATGATGTTGGAGCTCTTGGCTATCGTATAATTGTTAACGAAATAGCTGCAGTCTTACGTTGTAATAAGTCATGATTGATAAATGGCTACGTGCCGTACTTTTGGTTAGTAAGCTGATATTGAAAACTGTCATTAAAGTAGAGAGATTAGGTCTCACTGAGTACCGCATACTTGTGACCTTGTGTCAAACAAAGCACAGCAAATAAAACTGATGATGATAATGTTGAAGTAAAAAAGATAGGAACATTATGACGAAAATAGAAAACCACAAGAAAACAAAAATAATGAACCAAAAGAAATTACATATAAAGAGGAAGAGAAGGGGGAGAGTAAGAGTAGTAGTAGGAAACATGAGGTGGGTGCTGGAAAAAATTAGCTTAGTTAGAAGAAAGGAATATGAAACATTAAAGATGACGGCCAGAGATAATCTATCTTCGCTCTTGCAAAAAAAAGTAATTCGGGCATCAGATAAACAAATTTGATTCAGCGTTTTACCCCCGCCATAATCAGTCCACTTCCAAAGATCATTATAAAAATTTTACTCATATGAGAGTTTTTCACACCAGTGTTAGCTGATGGTTTTCTTCTGGAGTCTTGAGTGATAGCAAGTCTCCTCAGGTATTTCACTCCTTGCGAGTGTTCACGCTAGTGTCAGCTCGTGGTCTTTCACTTTCACTTTCACTAGAGTCTGAGTGACAGCAATTCTCCTCTGGTCCCTTGGTCTCTTAGTAATTCTTGTCGATCTCAGCAATACAGCGTTCTGGATAGTCTCGATTCTTCCTCTGACTTCCAATTTCTCCACATCTTTTTCAGCGTTTCTGGAAAAATTCATGTCTTTTTCAGTTTTTTCATTTTCTTTCATTTTCACTCTGTGGTCTGCCGAAACAGCAAAATTCATCGAATGAAAAGTTCTTTTTTTCTTCAGAATTAACTCTAGGTCTCGCCTTCCGGTTGAGATTGAGGTATTCGTTTGTAATATATGCCCCAGAGAATTTTATGAGTCTCATTCTCAAGGACAGATTCTGGTTTGTACATATACCATTAATTAGTATTGTCAAATTTCAATTTCTTGCACAATTCCGAGTGGATCACCTTTCCCACCCAGTCGTGTCTAGTTTTGCACTCCTTTTGCACTAGTTTGCTGAATACTCTTTTATCATTTCACGCCGCATGAGTTTTTCACACCAGCTTTCTTTAATTATCACTAACTACAGTCCTTTTACGACGAAGGTTTATATACCATTAAACAAGAAACCAAACCAAATCAAACCTGTTATCATAGCTTGCAACATTACTATTCATTCAGCTGTATTCCTTATCAGGAAGATAATAATAGCAATAATAATAATGATTAGAGATATTAAGGTGACGGCGATAACAATAATAATTTGTGCGCTTGGAACGATCTCCAAAGATTTGCTAAGGGAGCTGAGAGAGTTGAAAATCGGAGGACGAGACGAGACCATCTATTGTTAAGATCAGTCAAAATATTGAGAAAAGTTTTGAAGGCTCAAGGAGACTTGCTGTCACTTAGACTCCAATGAAAGACCATCAGTTAACGCGTGTGTGAAAAAATAGCAAGGGATAAAGTGATAATAATAATAATAATAATAATAATGTTTAACCATACTAAAAAAATGGTATAAGCATAAACCAGAATATGTCCTTAAAATATCAAGCCTTGTGTTAATTAACAAGAAGATGAAAAATTCTGCAATTTCTTTATCACCTCCTTATTCTTGGTTGTTCTTGAGTTTCTTTGCTCTGGAGTCGGCAGTATTTTTTTCATCCGAATTTCAACAAATTATGGTTCATCAAGGCGCAACAAAAAGCCTTTAAATCCAATGGGCGATGACATCTTATAAGAAGTTATTCTCATTCAAGTCTATCATTCAATGTCCTCTTTTTGTATATCATTTCTCTTTTCTCATTGAAAATAGCATGACCATAAATCAGTCCCTATTGGCAAATTTCATACGGCCACTGTCCAATATTATTACACTGATTATATCTACAATTTAACCTAGGTTAGGGAGTCCCTATTGCGTAGAGGCTAACGTCCAGTACTGCTACATTTTAGTTAGCGAGTTCGAAATTCTGTCATACTATTACGTTCACTTTCGAATATCTTTGAGTATTTCCCTAGCTATGGGTTAAATAATAACCCTACAGTACTTCTACAATACCGGAAATTGGCATTATAGTTAGTGTTCATCAATGGCCTGGGAGATCTGGGTTCAATCTCGGGTCGAGTCTTACCAAAGACTCAAAAAACGGTACTTGATGCCTCTTTGCTTAACACTCAGCATTATAAGGTACAGATCAAGGGTAAAGTGGGTCAATACAGGGAAAAGAGTAACACCCTCCCTTACATCTTGGTTTTGTAGCTATGGAAAAGGGAGCCTTCGGGTTACCCTCGACTACGATACTTCTACAAGGATACCTATAGCTTTAAATAAGACACGAAGGTTTAAATGCCATTAAACGATCAAACAAAACCAGATTTAAGCGTATTATCATTGAAAATTATTATAATTAATCAAGTTACTAACAACAACAATAATAATAATGATAATAATAATAATAAAACAGAAGACCTTGTATATTGTGCACCAAGTTAGCGTGGAATTCTCCTACAATGATCAGCGGATAAACCTTGTTATCAATTGTATCACTTCATACTTAGTTGCAGTGTCAATGTTTTGTAAGCAACGTAGTTCAAAATCATATAAACTTTATCTCAAACGGATCTCTGTCCCCGTCCCCTCTCTCTTTATATAGTCCGGGAGACCGAGGTTCAATCCCAGGTCGAGTCATACCAAAAACTCAAAAAATGGTACTTGATGCCGCTTTGCTTAACACTCACTATTATAGGTACAGATCAAGGGTAAAGTGGAACAATCCAGGAAAGGAGTAGCGTCTTCCCCTACACTACGGTGTGGTAGCTACTGAAAAGGGAGCCGTCGGGTCACCATCTATTACAGTCTCTAACTTTTTTATGTACATACAAATGTTCATATCTATCTATCTATCTATTAGGGTGGGTCAAGAAGTTTGAAACCTTACAAGTAGTTTGTTTGGCAGGAGATTAGGTTGAAAAAATATAATGTAAATACTTTTTTCATTATCTATCTATCTATCTATCTATCTATCTCGAATTGATTTGTTGGAAACTTGCTGAAAAATTCTGAGTGAGTCCCCGTGGCGTAGTTGCTAATTTAGTGGACTGCAGGTGAGTTCAAACTCCAATCGCACTATTGCTTTCCCTTTTGGACTAATACCCTTGGGAAAAGTCTGAACTCCCTCATCCCTCCAGCCAAATAGTAGCAGTACAGTTCTTCTACAAGGATAGCTTTGACATTAAATAACCTATGAAGGTTTATGTACCATTACACAAAGAAACTAAACCAAACCAATGGAAATATCTTCACCCTTCCAGATTTCAAATTCTAATGAAAGCCTGTATAATAGTATAACTTGTGTTATTATTATTCAGCGTAGATCATGTGTTATAAGTAAGTAAAAAAAGTAAAGTTGGTGACCTACGTCGATGGTAACCCGAAGGCTTCCTTTTCAATAGCTACTACACCGAGGTGTAGGGAAGGGCACTACTCTATTTCCTGTATTGTCCCACTTTACCCTTACCTTATAATGCTATGTTAAGCAAGGAGGCATCAAGTACCGCTTATCGAGTCTTTGGTATGTACTCGATGTGGGATTGAACGCAGTCTCCTGGATTGTTATCGAACACACTACTCATTAGGCCACGTTGTCTCTGTGGAACAATCGGTTTGCGCGATCAACAGTTATTGTCAATAAAAATGTATTATTTACTAGTTTATCATTTTTATTTCATCTTATGCATCGTCCTATGTTAACGTAAAGTTTTTATTTGACTTCGTTTCCAAAATATTAGTATGATTTCTCCTTTCCCCATTAGTATTAGCAGTATTTTTGTTGAAGAAATAATATCAGCAGTAGCCATACAAGTGACTTTGCTAATCGTAACGTGTGTATCTGGGTGGTACGTAGATTTCATATAATGGAATGTCTCCCAAGAGGTTTTAGTCTCCTCGCGGTTCTATTGACGATAGATTAATTCTGGAGACGATGAACCGGAGATGGGTTCGGGAGAAAGGACTTCATTACCAGTTTTCCTCGGGAAACCTGATTCGGAATACCATTTATGGTGCCGACTGCAGAAACATTTTCGTGAAAGCGAGAAAAGAAGCAGGTGTACGACTAAGGGGAGGAGAGAGACAACATAATATATTACGGATGGGAAAGGGGATTGGAAATGACGGAACTTTCTAATATTTCGATTAAAGTTCTTCGTTATCATGGTAGAAAGGGCGAAAAAGGAGAAAATTAGCATATGCAGAAAAATATTTTTACACCTCTATCTATCTATCTATCTCAGTCTGCAAATGAATATTTATATATCTATCTATGGATGTAAATATACATTTTCTTCTCTCCGGTTATTTCAACAAACAATCATCTCTGTATAAACATTTTTCATGATCTTAAAGTCCTAATGAAGGTTATTAAAACCGAAACATTTAACGTGGACTTTCCATAATAATGAATTTATCAAATATCTATCTATCTATCTATCTATCTATCTATCTACCTACCTATCTCGATTTGTTAATGGCTGTTGCTACAATAAAATTCTCGACGTCACAAGATTTCAAATTCTAACGAAAAAAAATATCGGATTAACATATCTATCTATCTATCTATCGTTCTGCTTTGCCTCGAAGAAGCCTGGTAATCCGCATCAGCTTCTTTAACAAGTCAGCAAAGAGAGCTACTGGCATCGTAGAAGTCGAAATTTCACTTGTAAATACGTCCAATGTTCTCGTCAGCGATCTATTGGTTTAGTTTTGTTGGTTGCTTGTTTAGTTGTTTGGGTTTTATGGCAAATCCATTATTATGAAAATAGTTCTATTTCAAACAATTCAGTTTAGTATAAGTACACAGTTTAAATGTAAGTACAGTTTAATTGTGAAAAACATTTCCATTTCAAGCTATTCTGTTTAGTCAAGCAGTTCCAATTCAGCTAATTCAGTTTAGTATAAGTTCAGATTTTGTTTACACACAGTTAAATGTCAAAACAGTTCTATATTAAACAATTCAGTTTAGTGTAAGTACAGTTTCAATGTCAAAAAACAGTTCCATTTCAAATAATTCAGTTTAGCATAAGCATGCTGTTTAAATGTAAGTACGGTTTAATTGTCAAAACATTTCTATTTCAAGCTATTCAATTTAGTTAAACAATTCAGTTTTGCATAAGTATGCCGTTACTTCTATTCAACCCATAAATAGGGCCCTATCATGTGCTACCACGCCGGGCCAGAGTGGACCTGGGAGCAATGGCAATGAAGGGGTGCTCCGCATTTTCCAAAGCTCTAGCACCACTGGAACCTCACCATCAGATTGTTTTGTGTCATATCCAGGACACTCATTGGGGGGTCTTTCCCCTCTGCAGAGGTGCAGTCAGTGTATTCTACAGCCCCAGCCGACTGAGCAAGGTTTGGTTTGGTTTGGTTTCTTTTTTTGTAAATTTCTTATTAAGGTTGACATTCTTATAGAAAGACAGTTATGGTCCAATTTAATCCATAGTTGGGAGAGATAATAGGGTTTATATTTTTCCCAGGGGTCATAGTTCGAAAGTGAATGTAATAGCCTGACTGGAGTTCGAACTCATATGTTATGATCCCACAGTGTAGCTCGAAAGTCACTATGCCATGGGGACTATTCCTCCCGGTCTATTAGTATCATGTCGTTATTGGTTTCGAATAGTTATAGTATTAATAGCATATTTTATTTTTGAGAAAACATGCTAATTTTGACGTGTATCTTCTTTTATCTTTCTAGCTTTCTTTTATTTGCTGCCGAAGGAATAACGATCCTAGTGAGTTGCAATGCAATAGTGACTAATCTGAAAAGGATGATTAAAAATACAACTTAAAGTTGATCAATTCAAATGAAAATTGAAATTTAACGATTAAAAATATTCATCCTCTTCTTGGTGCGGCAGAGAATGCTTCAGCATTCCTTATCAAAGATTAAATAAAAAAAAAAGAAACAAAAAAGAAAAACAAAGCAACCCCGCAAAACAAAAAAACTCACCCCACCAAAAAACAAAAAACGAAACAAAACAAAACGAAAAAACTCTGTTCGTTCATTATCTATCTATCTATCTATCTATCTATCTATCTTCTTTCAAGGAGGAACCCCTGCGTCATTTGACGACTTAAGTAACAGTTTTCTGTTATCATTTTGCCGTATTTTCAAAAGAAGGTTTTTTGGATAACTGCCCTTTCATACATGAAACTAGGTAACTTTACCGCTGCCAGGTGGTAGAGGCGGAAAGAACGCAAACAATTGATTAAAGTTTTTATTTTATTTATTTATTTTTTTACGCCGCATCAAGTCCATTGGTATATCGACCCTTTGTACACTGTTTGGCATGTTTTCTGCAATTCGGGCTTCTGCCACATTGGATCAAATTTTGGTTGAGTAGGGGTGAAAAGTTAAATTTTAGGGAGAGAAAAAGAAATGTGGATGGGAATAGGGGTGGGAAAGCACGAAAAGACCCGGTGAAGTATTTCCCGCCAAAACAGACGAGAAAAGGGCGTACAGTGTTTAAATAAATCTGCTCCAAGGTTGTTTAATTAAATAACTTAAATGCGTCTTTGGCGAAGTGCTCAAGTTCTGGCCCCGAGAAGAAAAATAAATCGAAAGAAGAAGAAGAAGAAGAAGAAGAAGAAGAAGAAGAAGAAGAAGAAGAAGAAGAAGAAGAAGAAGAAGAAGAAGGGAAGGAGGAAAAGTCTAAGGAGAAGAAAAAGAAAGAAAGCCACAGAAGAGACAGAGAGAGAAAGAGAGAGACTGAGAGATAGATAGATAGATAGATAGATAGAGAGAGAGAGAGAGAGAGAGAGAGAGAGAGAGAAAAGAAAGAACTGAACGAAAGAATTAACCAAAAGTGTACGAAGAAAGATACTGAGATCTACAGAAGAATGAAAGAAAAAAGTAGAAGAAAGAGAGAGACGAAAGAAATAAATAAAGAAAGAAACATGTAGACGAAGAAGAATGAAAATGGAAAAAGAAAGAAAGAGGTATGTAAAGAAAGAATAAGTAACGAGAGTGAGGTAGAGAAAAGAAAAAGATGAGGAAAAAAAAAGAAGAAAGAGATGATTAGATACAAAAGAATGATACAGAAATAAAAGAAGTAGCAAGAAATAAATATATAAGAGAGAGAGAGAGAGAGAGAGAGAGAGAGAGAGAGAGAGAGAGAGAGAGAGAGAAAGAAACTTTGAGAAACGGTGATTGAAGAAGTAAAAAAAAGAGACAGAAAAATATCCCAAGATGTAAAATGTTGTTATCTGTTAGCTAATTGTATGCATATATATATATATATATATATATATATATATATATATATCATCATGTCGTACCACTTGCAAGGATTTCCCTGACTCTTTCTCACCACTCGTCTCTATCGTCAATCGCTTCCGGCAGGTCTTCTAGGCTACAACCTGTGTTCACACAGAGCTGCTGTAGATAAGTTCTAGTTTGTCATCCAACACTTGCTTGCCGTGTGAAGGGCTCCAGAGGAGAACGTCGCTTATGAGTTCGTCCTTATTTCTCCAGCAGACTTGGATGGTTTTTAAGATGGGAGGCAAGTGGGCGTATAGTTGCTGCTTTGCAATATGTTGCTTCCACGATTTGTTCAATACAGCTTGCAGGATTTTTATGCAACTGCCGTCAAGCTTTTTCTCTATACGCTAAGTCAGCGTGCATTCATATGGTAGTATGGACAGGACTTCTGCTTGAAAAAATAGCATTTTATTTTATCGGGCAGATCTGGCCTCCTTATGAACATTAGCCTATAGATAACTATCCATGCCTTAGCTAGTCACGTACTGATGTCCTTTTCCGTAGATAAGACACTGCTTTCTAGGTCTGGGAACTCGTGCACGAGTTTCAGATAACCACCTTTTAGTGTGGAGGTGTCTCCATTTTGATTTTGAATAGAGCACGTGTATTCGGTTTGTCTGCATTAACATGGAGGCCTATGCCACCTACTACATTCTCCAGACTATGCAGCAGGGATTCGGATTGGGCAGGTGAATTTGCCAGATGTGCTGTCATCAGCGAAGTCCACGTCCGTGATAGATAAGGGGAATTTTAAGTTTACAGTACCACTTTTTTCAAGGAAATTAATAGTGATGGCTTCTTTCTAGGCCTGATGACTGTCAGCATGACCTTCTTTACTGACCTCTACACTTGGATCTTTTTCTTTGCCAGAGAATCTGTGTTTCCTCTCTTTTTGGCTTATAGTGACAAACATATGTTTGACTCATTTGTAAAGAATTTTTCGGTGTGTGTTTGTGAGTGGGGTGGTAAAACATGCTTCTTTATACACATTAAAAATCCGTCTGTAAATTTCACATGGTTTGCACTTTTCAGCCACGAAAAATTTGATGACAGATGTCTGTTCAAGTGTTCAATTTAATTTTGAATGACCTCAAAATAAATATTTCTGCGGGATTGAAATCCTTTTTGCTATAAACCAATTCCAAACAATGCTAAGTTTACTTATATAGAAAAATTATTCTGAAAAAATATTTATTTTGCTTCACCCCGCTAAAAAAAAAAAAAAAGAATCTACTAATAAATTAATTGATTATCCGCGCAATGCAAAGCTCTTCTAACGAATAGCGCACTCTGGTATTCGATGACATAAAATGTGAACAAGTGAAAGCCACTATATATGCGTTATAAGCTGGCGTATGTCGTCGAAGTGGTTGATTAGTTAGATGCTATATCTAGCTTAAAGTTAAGGCAGGTTTTGATCCCAGCTTGAAGTGTCTAATCACACTGAAGAGTTGTAATACAACGAAACAGTCAGTCTGTGGATGATAATATATATATATATATATATATATATATATATATATATAGAGAGAGAGAGAGAGAGAGAAAGTAAACATAGTTAAATAGATACCAAATGAGAAATAATGAAATACATATATATATATATATACGTTTGTGCATGCGTGCGTGTGAAGAGAGAGAGAGACAGACGAAGTGAAATTGATGGGTAGGGAAATAATAAAACAGAGAATCCCCCCGCCAAAAAACAATTATAGAAATGTGAGGAAAAATAACGAAGATAGATAGATAGATAGATAGATAGATAGAGAGAGAGAGAGAGAGAGAGAGAGAGAGAGAGAGGAGTGTGTGAGTCTGAGAGGTGGAAAGATAGAGAGAGAGGGTTAAAGAAGAATGTGTGTGAAAATCTGAGTGGGAGAGAAAGAAAGAGAAAGAGTGAGTTTGAGAGAGAGAGAGAGAGAGAGAGAGAGAGAGAGAGAGAGAGAGAGAGAGAGAGAGAGAGAGCAAAAGATGCGTGGAAAATTCAAAGTTCTTAGACTTTTTCTTCTGCAAGATGTCTGTTTAAATAAATTTGCCGCTTTTAATTAAAGTGCTTGCTTCTTTCTGCCATCCACAGGAAAGACTTATTATCAAGAATAAATGGCAGAGGTTATTAAATTAGATTGTTTCCATTTTCTTATCGCCCGTAACGGTTCCAAGTGATTTAAAAGTACTAAACACGTGTAAATAAAGCATCTCAGAAACGGAGCAGTTAATTAATCGACTTTAACTTAAATAAAAACCAAAGAAATAGGATTCATACGTAGTTCGCCATAGTTATGAATAAAGAGAACTCGATATCGCTGATTGAAAATATATGTACTTAAGTTAAGACAACGTAGTCTAAGAGACAATGGCGTTTAATGACTGTCAGTTTCACGCATAGGTGATCGTTGAACCAAGATTGGTTCCTTTGGATCCATGTAGAAAAGCAGTAGAGGTACTATTTAACCCATAGCTGGGGGATAAGGGTTTCATATCTTTCCTAAAGGTGTTACTTCGAAAGTGAACCTAATAGCGTGACTGGAGCTCGAACTCATCAACTTCGAGGCCGCAGTCAAGCATATTATCCGCTGCGATTTGTTAATATATACGTCATATTCGTGTGGATCGTAGAACGAATCTAGAGTAGAACATTTACGAATTGGTCAAGAAAACATTATTGCTAAATCAAGTCTACTTTTAAGAATAGTGTATTATTACGAAAATTAGAAACGTTAGGATGAAAACTTAATTTAATTGTAAATTTTCCAGCTCAAAATACCTCGAAATCCTCCATTTTGACAATGTTGTCAAAAGGTGTATTTAAAAAAGATATTCTTCAAGGCTAACATCATCAAAAATTTAGAATCTAAATCCCAGCACTTTTACACCAGAACGACTCCCAGTTTAAAATGTTTAATTCAAGAGATTTTGATTTTTCAAATATCGTCTATTTTCGTTGAAAAGGATTTATTTACGGTTAATTATATGGATCTTGATGTACGTTATTATTTTCTTCTATTTCCTTTTTTTTTTGTTTTTTTGTTGCTGTTGTTGTGTCCTCTTTTTTTCCTTTATTTCTTTTTTTATCTCTATATATTTCCCTCTTGGCTTATACTTCCATTCTCTTTTCTTCGGTCAGAGTCTTTCTTTCTTTCTTTCTTTCTTTCTTTCTTTCTTTTATAGTTCTTTAACTCTTTCTTTTAATGTCTATACTCATTAATTAATTTCCCGTTAATCTTTCTCTCTTTCTTTTCTAAGATATCCGTGTTTGCTAAAGATTTGAAATATCTGAAGATAATTTTGAAAATCCTTTATAACAAAAAATGTTTTTTCTTTCTTTATCTTTTCTTTCTTAAAAAGGTAATAAATAAAGTAAATAAAAGTTTTAAAAAGTCTTAAAACTTCTTTTTTAGTAAATTTAAAATTCTTTTTCAAAGTGTTTAATTAAGGAGGAAACCTTTGTGTTCCGATTGTATAATTTAGGGGTACTAAATTCTATGCTCACATATTAATCAGATGACAACATTCACCACAGATACAACAGTATAATAACTCTCATTAAACAATTATAACTTTTCTTGATATTAATAATTTGCACAGAGTTGCATGGCGTCAAGTATTCCTATCTAATACGATTAATCTATGCACATGTTTTGGTTTTAGAGTGGTCTAGTGGGTAGAGCGTTCGCCAATAGTCGATTTGGTTTGGTCTCTTTGTTTTAATGGCATATCAACTCTTTTTAAGTTATTTAATGCCAAAGCCATTCTCATAGAAGAACAGTAGTGGTACTATTTAACCGATAGCTGGGAGGATAAGGGGGGTCATACTTTTCCCAAGGGTATTTGCCCGAAAGTGAACGTAATAGCGCGACTGGAGTACGAACTCGCGTACTACGATTCCGCAGTCCATCGCTTTAGCCATTACACTACGAGGACACCCTCAATCCCAGGTCGAGTTATACCAAAGAATTTAAAAATGGTACGTGATACCTCCTTGTTTAACACTCAGCAATATAAGGTACGTATCAAAGGTAAAGTGGAGAAATCAAGGAAAAGAAGTAGCGCCCTCCCCTACACCTCGGTGCAGTAGCTATTGAAAAGGAGCCTTCTGGTCCCCCTCAACTATAGTCGCCAACAATTCCCACTAGTGTTAATCATTTTTTACACACAGTTATATAGCTTCAAGTAAATAATAATAATAATAATAATAATAATAATAATAATAATAATAATAATAATAATAATAATAATAATTTGACCATACGAACAAATGGTATATGCACAACCGAGAACCTGTCCGGGAGAATGGGACGCACAAATCCTCAGGGATTTTGAGATACAAACAAATCACCTAATCTCGACCAGGGATTATTATAATAATCAACAACAACAACAAAAAAAAGAAGAGAACTTGCAGAATTGTGGACTTTGCTGTCCCGGTTGACCACAGTGGAAAAATTGAAAGGAAGCGAAAAGAAGGATAAGTGCTTGGACCTTGCTAGAGAATTGAAAAAACTTGAAAGTGACGATTATACCAATCATAATTGGTGTTCTTGGTGCAGTCACCGAAGTATTGAAACCAGAACTGGAAAATTTGGAAATAAGGGGACGAGTGGAGGCCATACACACTATTGCATTATTGAGATCGGCGAGAATATTGAGAATACAGGAGACTTGCTTTCACTCAAACTCCAGTGAGAAACCATCATTTATATATATATTTAATATATAAAGATGATTTGATACGAGATAACGTGAAATGTTTGATATGCCATAAAACCAAACTATATATATATATATATATATATATATATATATATATATATATATATATATGAGTTTAAGAACAAAAATCGCAAAATGACGAAAGAAAAAATCGTGGAAGAAATAAGGAAGGAATAAAAAATGAGAAAAATAAAAACTAATAATGTTAAATGGGGAGATAAATTAGATGGAAAGAGAAATCTACTGAATGGACCAAAGAAAAAGAATAATAATAAACCAATTGATTTGAGAAAGAAAGAAGAAAGAAAGAAAGAAAGAAAGAAAGAAAGAAAGAATACTAAGAACAAATGAACGAAAGAAATAAAGAATACACAAAGACGAAAGCAAAAAAAGGAAAGAAAGAAGGAAAATTCAAAGAAAACGAATTTGAGGTAAGCTACAAATGAATAAAAAAATAAAAGAAAAACTTTAAAAGATGAAAATTAGAATAAGAAAGAAAGAAAGAAAGAAAAAAGAATAAAATTGAGGCTGGCCAAAAGAAAGAGGAAAAATAAAGAGGAAAAGAAGAAGAATAGAAAGTAAGATGTAAAGGAAAAAAAAGATAAAACAAATTGAAGCTAGCTAAAAGAAAAAAAAAATTAATGAAAACAGGGAAAATAGAAAGAAAAAAGTAAAGAAATGAATAATGAAATAAAAGAAAAAAACAAAAAAAACAAATCAAGATTAGCCCCCCCCCAAAAAAAATTAAAAGAAAAAAAAAGAAAAGAAAAAGAAAGCTGAAAATGAATCTCATCAAAATAAAAAGAAAAAATGTAAGAGAGAGAGAGAGAGAGAGAGAGAGAGAGAGAGAGAGAGAGAGAGAGAGAGAGAGAGAGAGAGAGAATAGTTAAAAGAATAAGAAAGAAAGAAGGAAGGGAAAGAAGAACAAATCGAAGCCAGTCAGAATAAATACATAAATAAATAAAAATATAAAAAAAGAAGAAAAGAAAAGAAAAACAGAAGAAAAGTGAGAAAGGAAAAAGAAACTAATGAAAGAGAAAAAAAGAAAAATTGAAAACATCGAATTAGAAAGAAAAAAAGAATTAAGCGAAAAAGAAAAGGGAAAATTAATTCAACCAAAGGAAAAAGAATCTAATGAAAGAGGGAAATTAGCGAAATTGAGATTATCTAATAAGAAAGAAAGAAAGAAAGAAAGAAAGGAAGAAAAAGGAAAAGGAAAAGAAAAGCGAAAAACAACCTAACTTAAAGAAAAAGAAAAAACTATTAAAGATAAAGAAAAAATAAGACAAATAGAAAGAAGAGAATACGAGAGAAAGAAAGAAAGGAAAGCAAAAAAAAAAAAAAAAAAATGCAGAACAAACTCAAGACCGAAAGAAGAAAATGAATGAAAATTATGTAGCGAATAAGAAAAAAAAGATAATAATATTTATAAGTGTTTAAAAATATTCATGTCGAGTAATAAGAAGTAAATGACATTCAGATAATCGAAATAAACAGGCAAAAATTATTTGAGGCGTAAAAAATAAAACAAAAAAATGGTGGGGGGAATTCGAACATTTTCAATTGAAAGAGAAAGAAAGTAGATTTTCCGCCTAATCAAACGACAACAAAATACAATAAATAAAGAAAAGGAAGCCAGCAGATTAAATGGGAAGAGACCAGCAATTTAAATCGTCAAATTCGCAATTGAAATATCATTTCTATCGACTCAACTTGGATCAATTATCTATCATAAAAAGAAACCAGCTATCAATTTGCTCCACGGAATTATCCAAGTTTTCGAAGACGTGATGAGTTCGAAGATACCTCGAGGCAAAAATGGCAATAATAATAAAAATAATAATAATACATAAAATAAGATAAAATAGATATTCAAATTATGTCGATATAATATACCTATATATAGATATGTATAAAATAGCACGATATCTATCTATCGGGAGGGGGCTTTTGTGAAGTAATGGTAAACGAGCTGAGGTAACGGCCCATTACTAGTGATTTAGATTTTCTAAAAGTTCCCCATACTTCTGTCTACCTGCCAAATTGAAATAAACTCATTAAATGATTTATCTATCTATCTATTTTCGTAGTTGTGCATTTCATTCCGTTCATATCTATCTACCTATCTCCTTTCATAGTGCATCTCTCACGGAAGATATTTTCCGGCAACTCTCTGACTAGAGACTTCGAAATACTTCCCGTGATTCATCACACCGAATCGACAACCTCCAAAAGTACCAGAGAAAACGCTAAGTTCTTCTGTATTAGAAAGAAAGCTATAGGGTCAAATTTGTGACGTGGTAAAACAATTTCTATCCATTTATCTATCTATCTTGTTTTGAGCAGTAGTAATTTTCCGTGGTGCCACAACTATGTATAGATATATTTCATTAAAAGAAGGTATATGATAGATTTTGCTATTATGTCCCAGACAAATTACAGGTCAATTGCAGATGTTAATATTGAAAGTGCACTGTTTGGTATGAAAAATTGATGATACAAGTCTTCGATTTACGGAACCCCAAAACCTTTAGCATTCACTTGTCATATATATATATATATATATATATATATATATATATATATATATATATATATATATATCACTTGCCACTTTCCTCACATTTCCGTCTGATGATTATAAACTCCACAAGAAACTTCAAGCAGCAGACTTGAGGAGTTCACAATTCTAATATATATATATATATATATATATATATATATATATATATATATATATATATGTGTGTGTGTGTGTGTGTGTGTGCTTTAAGTTTCTTGTGGAGTTTATAATCATCAGACGGAAATGTGAGGAAAGTGGCAAGTCGACCGTATTTATTGTGTAAGGTATTGTCATGTAGCAAGATGAAGAAGACACTTTATAATAACATGAAGAAAAAATTATTCAAATACAAGAAAAGCGATTGAATTAGTTTGGTGGTAAATGACGTAGGAGAAATTTACTAATATGTCAACAGTTGGATAACAATTCGTTTGTTTCTTTTTTTCTCCCCAGCAATTTGTCTTCTGCGTGTTCCAGGCAGCATAATTCTTCCTCCAGATATAATCTGCAATTATCATAACCTCCTTTATACGCTCGGGACTTTTTCACAATATCACATTTTATCACAGTTTTGCCCATCATCATTTTTCTGGGTTTTATCGCTAATTAACTTCATTGTTCAGTGTTGTTCTTTTGATAAAACCCTTTTGTACAACTTATTATTTGTCAACGGATTTTTCATTATGCACACACACACACACACACACACACACATTGCGCAGTCGACAGTGGGTGTAGAATACACCGACTACTTCTCTGCAGTTGCGGGGAGTTCTTACCCCACCCCAACTAGTGTCCTGGATATGACACTAAACAATCTGATGCTGAGGTTTCAGTAATGCTGGAGCTTTGGGGAATGCGGAGTACGCCTTCATTGCCATCGCTCCCAGGTCCAGCGCAGAATAGGACTAAACTGTGTACTTATAGTAAACTGAATTGTTTAAAATAGAACTGTTTTTGATATTAAAACTGCGTACTTATGCTAAAGAGAATTGCTTGAAATAGAACGGTTTTTGATATTCAACTGGAAAAAATCTATACTTATACTAAACTGAACTGTTTGAAATCTTATTCGGCGTTAAATGAGCCGAAAAGGGTTGACACGCCATAAAACCAACCAACCAACCAACCAACACATTCACCCCCACTATATATATATATATATAGGGTGTTCTGAAAATACTAATCGAATTTAGAATAAAATTTTATTCCTGAATTAAAAAATTTAAACTGTGTTTAAATCAGTCAATATAAGATACCTGGAAATCTATTCATTTTTGCCATCGGTGAACAAGGCTGGTTATTTATGCCCGTTCGACAAAACTCTGTTTTGATGGCAAGAAATGTCTAAATGCGGTTTCTACTTTTCCTTTGGAAAGAAATGCTTCTTGGCTTATAAAAGAGTCCGGATGACTGAAAAATGATAGTCGGTAGGTAAGAGATCAGGAGATTATGAAGGACATGGTAAATTCTCATATCCTAAGTCAGTCTCTAGAGTGTCATCCTGGCAACATGTAGCCGAGCATATCATGACCAAACTTGAAATTAACGTACTATTTCTTTTTTCATGTTCATAATTAGGGACATATAACCTTCAATATCAAATTCTGAAAGATCATTAATGAAGTGGACCCTTTAGTTATCAGAAATGTGAATGTTTCAACAGCTACTGTTAACATGATATGTTAAAACAGAACATAAACAGTTTATTCTTAGATTGGAGGCTATTTTCTGAACAACCTAATATATATATATATATATATATATATATATATATACATATGTATATATAAAGGAAGTAAATTTGGCGACCGTAATCGAGGGTGACCATAAGGCTCCCTTTTCAATAGCTACTATACCAAGGTGTAGGAGATAGCGTTACACCTTTCCCTTGATTCCTCCACTTTACCCTTGATATATACCTTATATTGCTGAATGTTAAGCAAGGAGGTATCAATTGCCATTTTTAAAGTCTTTGGTATGACACAACCTGGGATTGAACCCAGAATGGATAGCCAAAAATAATTTTTATTCAAGGAATGGATATAGTTAATTTTTCATCTCTTCTTTGATTGCAGAAACACTTTTTTTACAAACTACTTGAAAAAACTTTCTAAAAAACCTTTTCACCAAGCAACTTTTCTCCTGCCGATGACCTAAGATCGAACCTAGAAGAGAACAATATATATATGTATTGATTTGACGAATTGATGGCCACCAACAGTCCATCTACAATTATGCTTTATCTCCGACAATTTAATAACAGATATACTTTATGCACATGTGAATCTAAGCTCAATTCCATGAATATATAGACTGAGGCATTGATTGATCAATAAATTTTAAAGGCATGTTAATTTATCTGGTGTTATTTTATGCCAAGAGGTTAGGGAAAATCGTTCATTTTAAGGGCATTTGTACATGGTCCTACCAAATGCGAAAAATTTTAAACCGTTTTTAAATGCAGTTTGATATTTTTTCATGATAATTCTTAAATAGATTTATTTTATCCCGAACAATTACTACTTCACCGCGAAAGAGTGTACAGGGAAACAATGGTAATGGATGGAGTTTCCACACTCTTCACAACTGGAACCGTCACCATTAAATACAGTTTGATGTCTTATCCAGGAATTGATACTTTTGTTGTAGGGGGGTGAATAGAAGGTTGTTCTGTTCCTCTGCAAGGGATACACTCAACATATTCTAAGCCTCACCGAAAAGCTTATTGCCCATTCAGCTGGGGCTGCAGAATACACCGACTGCTTCTCTGCAGATGAGTAAGACTGCCACATGACAATCCCTTACGCAATAAATACAGTCGACTTCTCTGCAGTTGGGGGGGGTTATTACCCTCCCCAACTAGTGTCCTGGATATGACACGAAACAATCTCACCTGGAGTGGTAGTACCTGTTAGGGTTTGCCCAGTCGGCTAAGACAGAATAAAACCCCTACCAACGAGTGTCCTGGATATGACACTAAACAATCTGATAGTGAGGTTCTAGTAATGTTGGAGCTTTAGGAAATGCAGAGTACAACTTCATTGCCATCGCTCCCAGATCCACTCTGGCCCGGAGTTGAAGCACCTGATAGGGTCTAATATATAGGTCAAATAGAACTAAACTGTATACTTATACTAAACTGAATTGCTTGAAATAGAACTGTTTTTGAGATTAAAACTGCATACTTATGCTAAACTGAACTGTTTGAAATAGAACTATTTTTAGATAGAACTAAACTGTGTACTTATGCTAAACTGAATTGTGTAAAATAGAACTGTTTTTTTAGATTGAAACTGTGTACTTATGCAAAACTAAATTGTTTGAAATAGTACTGTTTTGGCATTTAACTGCATTGTTTTGGCATTTAACTGTTTGTAAACAAAACTCTACTTATATTAAACTGAATTGTTTAAAATTTAATTCGGCGTTAAATGACCCGAAAAGTGTTGCTATGCCGTAAAACAAAGCAACTAAACCTGATCAAACAGTAAATGCATAAAAGTTAACATTTTTAATTCAAAACATGTTGTTTGCTGTGGACTATTGAATATATTCGCCTTAAAATAGTTCTGTGAAAAAAAAATAATCGCAGTTAAATTGTATTTGTAGACAAATTGTTTTGATGAATTGTAATTGTAGATGAATTGTTGTGGACAAATTTAATTTGACTCGTTTTATTGAAAAATACAGTTAGAAGAAATTTAAAAGTCACGACAATACGAAGCAAGACAAAATGACGACAGCCAAAAGTAAAAATTGATTAAAAAAAAATGAAATAGAAATTGAAAAAATTAAAATCAAAATAAACTAAAAAAAGATAAAAGATGAAAAGCAGAAATACAACATTTGCCAAATTTATGAAATTTATAGATCTATGAAATAGATCACCCTTCCCCAGGCAATTTTCATTTTCATCATCATCACTTATGTTCAGACACAGAAAATTCCGTGGATAATGATGATGATAATAATAATAATAATAATAATTATAATAATAATAATAATAATAATAATAATAATAATAATAATAATAATAATAATAATAAAAATCTCTCACGTGGAAAACGAAACGACACTCACATAAGCAAATACTTAAATGGTAAACACACACATTCACGTACATATACACATACTTAGCATATGCGGGTTAGAGCAGCGGACTTCTGGCCACGAGGTCTGTGGTTCCATCCCAAGTGTCGAATGAGTGAGGCTTGTTACCACAAAATCACCTAGAAGAAGAAGAGAAGGAAAACTCTGATTTCAAGGCGCGGGCAAAAAAAGGGACCTTTCCCATTTTTTGATCAGTGAACGACTTGTACAATCCGCGATATCCACGAGATATAACAATGTTCGCACTCGTGCACACACATCGATGTCATTCCTGACTAAGCCTTGCTTAGTCATGGCACAAGGCTAGAAGTGTTGAGCACCGAGTAAGAATCAAAATCGTTAGTAATGATCTGTTAGCCTAACTGTACAACCATTACAATCACACAGAAGAATATATATATATATATATATTATGACTAAAACGCACTAACTTACTATTGTTTCATTACTATTGATTTCATGCGTCTTCAATAGAATAGAGGATATAAAACTGGATTTAAACAAAAGTAGAAAGATGAGATCTTAATTATTGAACATTTTATATTGCTCTGCTGACCAACATTTGAGCAATTTCTGACTTTTCGAAAACGGTTGGTTATTCTCATCTTTTTACTACACACATGCTCAAACACACACACACACTGTGTCACATGTACATATATACATATATACATACATACATACATACATATATATATTGGCAAATATATATATGTATGTGTCATATATATATATATATATATATATATATATATATATACGTGACCCCCCCACATATATATATATATGTATACGACGTATATATATATATATATATATATATATATATATTTATAAAGAAGACTTATGTATATATAGACGCCATATATATATATATATATATATATATATATATATCGATCTATCTTTGTATATATATATATATATATATATATATGACAATAATATGACGTAATATACATATGACAAATAGATATATACATATACATACACGCACTCACACGTACCCCCTCTCTCTCTCTCTCTCACTCTCTCTCTCTCTCTCTCACACACACACACACACACACACACACACACACATATATATATATATATAACTGTATTTTCACCTACGACATAAATATGACATATGTAAGACAGATATATATATATATATATGACATAATAATATGATATAATATATACATATTACACACACACATATATGTATATGTGTACATACATATACATACGTATATATACACATCTATCTATCTATCTATCTATGAGACAACCAGATACCAGATGAAAGAGTTTGGTAAAGTAAATAGTCAATTCTTTTTTTTATCTCACTTCTCTGATTCAACATTAAAGATGGAATTATCCAATTACCTCTCAAGAGTGTGGGGGGCTGTTTTCTCCCTCCTTTCCTCTGTTCTTGGAGCCAGATATCAACCCCCTTACGGATGTGTCTCCCCCTACAGTACTTAAACCCTATTTATTCATTCAAGAAGTGTACGAGATGTACGCATAAATAGAGAGAAATCAGAATTTGGGAAGGTGGTTGGTCGGGTGATTAGCGTAGGGAAGCTGCATTATGAGGACACAAAGAGAAAATGTTGGCAGGTGTCTACGATTTTTTGGCAGCCCTGGGGCTAGAAAATAAACAATAAATGAAAACAAAACTCAAAATAGTAACACAAGGTTCTCTGTTTGCAAAAATAGTGGTAAAAAGATGCATCAGCGTTTTAGAGAAGTCCCAGAGAAAACATAATATAGAAGAAAGCCATTTCTTTTCACGCATAAACACACACACACACACACACACACACACACACACACATATATATATATATATATATATATATATATATATATATATATAATGAATCATGCTCAGAGCATAGTGTTCCCTGACTGTTTCTCGCCATCCGAACCGATCATCCATCGCTCTTGATAGGTCTTCTAGACTACATCCAGTGTCCGCACTGTATGTATGTAAATCTTTTCTAGTCGACCAACACTGGCCCGTCCATGTGTTTAATTCCTTGAGAAGACGTGGCTTCTGAGTTCGTCCTTAATTCATCACTTACTTGGATGGTTTGTGAGACTGGAGGTAAGTGGTCGTACAGCTGCTGCTTTGTATGGGTGTTGCTTTCAGGATTTGTTCAATATAACTCGTAGCATTCTGGTGAAGTTACCTTCTAGCCTTTTCTCCATGCGTTTCGTTAGTTTCTGGGCGGTGCAACCATTCAGTTGTGCTGACATAACCTCAGCATGGAAAAAAATCTTGTTTTATTTTATCTGGGAAATCAGAAGTGTGTGTGTGTGTGTGTGTGTGTGTGTCTGTGTGTGTGTGTATGTGTGTGTCTGTGTTTCATTCGCATAAGGAATGTGCCTCATTCATATATGTGTATATATTTGTATCATTCATATATGTGTGTGTGTGTGTGAGTTTGTGTGTATCATTAATATATATATATATATGTATGTGTTGGCATGTGTGCAAGTTCATGTAAGTTTGAGTGTGTGTGTGTGTGTGTTTCATTCACATACATGTATTTGAGTATGTATCATTCATATATATGCGTATGAGTGTGAGTGTATGTGTGTTTATCATTCATATATATATGAATGTGTTGGCGTGTGTGAACGATTCATGTGAGTTTGAGTGTGTGTGTGTGTGTGTGTGTGTGTGTGTGTGTGCAGGAGGAAGCAAGATAAACTTCTGAACCCAAGTAAAAAAATGACTTAACAAAACAACTTTATATTTTGGAATGGTCAAAGAAACCTAAAATACAACGTGATTCACACACGCAGGTGCGCGCGCCCTCATACACACACATACACACACACAATATATATATAAATATTCTGAAAGTTTGGCATGGTTTCATGACATATTAACCATTGTAAGTTATATAGTACCAAATCCATATATATAAATAAAGTTCTATTTCAAACAATTCTGTTTAGCGTAAGTTTTCAGTTTATTTCTATTTGACTCATACAGAGGAAACTATCAGATGCTACCACCCCGGGAGGTAATAACAACAACAGGATACTCCGCTTTCCCCAAAGCTCCAGCATTACTTAAGCCTCACCATCAGATTTTTTTCGTATTATATCAAAGACACTTGTGATACAACGAAACAGTCTGTCTGTGGATGTCTATATATATATACATATAAAGTATATGTATATATATAAGTATATATATATATATATATATAATTATAGATGACGTTAAGAGGTAATGTCAGTAATATCTATTTGAGACACGGTAAGTGGGTAGAGTGTTCGCCAATGATCCGGAAGATCGGGGTTCAATCCCAGATCGCGTTATACCAAAGACTTTAAAAATGGTACTTGATACCTCCTTGCTTAACACTCAGCAATATAAGGTACGTATCAAGGGTAAAATGAAGTAATCCATGGAAAGAAGTAGCACCCTCTCCTACACCTTGGTGTAGTAGCTGTTGAAAAGGGAGCCTTCTGGTCGCCAACTTTACTTACTTATATGCAGGAATTGTCCAAAAGATTTTTAACTGAAGTGTTTTCACTGAATCTATTAGCGATTTCTTACATTGACATAAACGTATAAATATATATATATATATATGTATACACACTGATATATATATATATATATATATATATATATATATATATATATATATATATATATATATCCAACTGAAATAGCGTTAACAACAAAGCGTCCAGATATTGTCATTTGGTCCTTTAAAGCAAAAAAAGTTTTCGTTATTGAGTTAACGGTTCCTTCTGAAGAAAATTTCGACTGGGCACATCAGTGTAAGTTGGAAAAATATGAAGATCTGCGAGAACAATGCGTCAGTAATGGCTGGATAACGAATGTATTTCCTATCGAAGTCGGATGCAGAGATTTTATTGCAAACCCAACCCCCGTTTTTTAAAACTAATCTTGTACATCCTCCATCGGACAAGAGAAAATACATGGAATAGATCCAACTTAAGGCTCTAACGGCATCAGCGTGGATCTGGCAATCTCACAGAGCGACAACAATCTGACAAAGTCTGGTGGTGTCGTGAGATATTGCTAGCCGCTCTGGGTGAGTCGTACTGATGCTTCGGCCCCGAAACCATGCCTGAACCCAGAGTCATAATCTGATGAAGGCTTTGTTAGAAGCAATGCTGTTGTATAAACATCAGTTATTATATGATACCTATATATATATATATATATATATATATATATATAGTATTCTTGGTCCAGTTAAACCGGAGTTTGGAGTAATTCCTTCAGGACAAGAAATTATTCATGAATGAATATTTAAAATTTTCCTGGTAAAGAGCTCATTGTACCAATAATACAGAGCAATAAATTCTTTAAGAAAAAACAACGAAACCGGTTACATATGTGACCGGTTTCGTTGTTTTTTCTTAAAGAAAGTATATATATATATATATATATATATATATATATATATATATATATATAGCATTAGTGGAAGATTTTGCAAGCCAGTACAAGACAATTTTCAAGCAGACAACTAAAGAGAAGGCATCGCTATGAAATTACGCATTTAAAGCTTTAGGCTTTGTGTTAAAAAAAACAAACTTCGACCTAATGAAATAATATTCAGTTTAAAGTTGTAGTTAGCAGAAAAATGTGTTTATGATAAGCTGTAAAACATTTGAAAGCTTCTGGGTGTATAGTTAGAAAACATAATTAAACATGATGGCTAATCTCAATATGAGCTCTTGTAAATATTCAATTATACGTTCTAGGTATGTTTTTTTTTTGCGAAAAAACATACTTTATAAAAATCACAAACAGCTGATGAAATAACGTTTTCTTGTTCTCGTCAATCAGAATTTCACGGGAACCTCCTCGTCTCGCCGGCAAGGAACACATGCACCAAGTGAATCTCCTTCTATATATATATATATATATATATATACAAAAAGTGAGCTTTAAAAAAATTCAGGTCAACCTGCTTCTTTTGAGGTCAAGTGTCAGTTGCTTGGTTGTTTTTTTTAATGACATATCAACCCTTGTAGGTTATTTAACACAAAATCCTGTTTATAGATATTTCAAAAATATATAATATGTAAACAAATAGTTAATATATATTATTGTGAAACGATCCAGAGCTCATTTGTTAGCACACAGTTAAGTAGTTTAAAGTATTGCTATGTAACACTAACAATCCACTTTAACATCAGTAATTTGTTTGTACATGGTTAAATAGATATATAAAAGATTTATGAGTGAGTAGTTTCAAGTATTCCACATAAATAGTTTCATTTGCCCTCAGTTAAATGGTTCCAAGTTTTACTATGTAATACCAACAAATCAATTTTGGCACACAATTAAAAAGTTTCGAGTACTGCTATCTAATACAAATAATTTTATTAAGTATTTATTATTTGCTTGCACACAGTTAAACAGCTTCAAGTATTGCTCTCTAACGCCTACAGTTTTTTTAAAAGTAAATAGTTTTAAGCAACGCTATGAAACACTAATAATTCAGTTGTCTAAATTTCTGAGACGAAGCTTGTTGATTTTTATCATTCGGGTTTTTCGGACTTTTGTCTTCATCTTTATTGTTATTTCCACAACGTTTCGGCCGATATGTCCTCCGGCCTTCTCCAGGTGTTTGTCGTACTCGGTAACTTTCACGGAACTTCTAACTACGTCCTTTATTGAAACCACGAGAGTCACCTGTTCTGATTCCGTTAGCCATAACTGGGTACAAGTGTAAAGTATTCCTGTATATTACTCGCCTGTAGTGAGGATTGAACTGGCAACCTTCAGATGATTGTCTCCTTAGAAGCTCAAGGAACCAACGCCTATAACTGTTACGCCAAGTATCCTGCTGGACACATGTAGTAATATACAGGAATACTTAACACTTGTACCCGGTTATGGCTAACGGAATTAGAACAGGCGACCCCGTGGTTTCATTAAAGGATTTAGTTCGAAATTCCGTGAAAGTCCCCGACTTCGACAAACACCTGAAGAAGGCCGGAGGACATATCGGCCGAAACGTTGTGGAAATAACAATAAAGATGAAGACAATAGTCCGAAAAACCTTAATGAAAAAAACAACTAATAATTCAATTAAACATCAGTCATTCATTTATTCATAGTTATGTTTAGACAATTCTGTTTGACCCATCGATAGGACCCTATCTGGTGCTTCCACTCTGGGTCTAAGTGAACCTGGGAACAAGGGGTATGGAGGACTACTCCAAATTCTCAAGATCTCCAGGATTATAGCCTCACCATCAGATTATTTAGAATCATATACAAGACGTTCGTTAGGGTGGTTGGTATCTTACTCCTCCACAGAGAGGCAGTCGGTGTATTTTACAGTTGCAACCGACAGGACTGGTCAAGTGTCAACTTTAGGCTGTGCAGCGGTACCCCTAAGTTAAACCGCTAACAACTCTTCACCTGTATTGAAGGTCTGAATACATATAAGACGATATTGGGGAGGGCTTCAAGTATCAGGCAAAATTCACCCAATTTATTAATTGACTCTCGTGTATATATATATATATATATATATATATATATGAACAGCCCAGTCGGACAGGGCTGTTAAATACGCAGACTGCATCTCTGCTGATGGGAAATCCCGCTCAACGAGTGTTCTGGATATAATACTTAACCGGTGGTGAGACTCCGGTTCTTGGGCTTCGGAGAGTATCGGGCATCCCTTCATTACTCCCAGGTCCACTCAGACCCAGTGTGGTTGTAACTTTTAGGTTCCCATCTTTGGGTCAAATAGAAATGTGTAAAGTAAAGTTGGTGACCTTAGTCGAGGGTAACCTGAAGGCTCCCTTTTCAATAGCTACTACACCGAGGTGTAGGGGAAGGCGCTACTCCATTCCCTGAAACGGTATGTAAACAAATAACTGTCGTTAAATTAGATTATTAGTCACCATCATCAAGTCGCACTGACAGCTCAGATTTCCAAGACACTCTTTCTCCATCCGTCCCTATCATTCATCTCTGCCGGCAGGTCTTCCAAATTACATCCTGTGTCCCCATAAAAATTGTTGTCGGTAAGTTCTGGCTGATCGGCTAACACTGGTATGTCCCATGTAAAGGGGTCGACAAATACTTAAAATAGTTTAACTGTACGCAAACAAATGAACTCAGGTTCGTTTAAAAATAATGTTACCTACAAATAATTCGTTTACACATATATGTATTTAATACACATGCATAATGAGGATTTGGCATTGAATAGCCTATAAGGTTTGATATGCCATAACACACAACCAGCCAACTATATATATCTGTGTGTGTGGTGGTGGGTGACTTCAGTAGTTTGGTAGTGTTGTGATTAAATTTCTATTCATAAACTGATTCCCCCCAAGAATCATATGAGACCGTTAACAATGTAAACACTGTTTTGAAAACCAGACACTCCGACTGGGTCGACACTGTCAAATAGTTTTCCGAAACAGATTAAAAGAGAAATCTACAAAAAACGTATATATATATATATATATGGATGCAATCAATAGAGCCGTCTGCGCACACCCATACTCACACACAATTCATGTACATACATACATACATACATATATATATATATATATATATATATATAATATGATTTTTGATTTAACTGCATATAAAAGAAGCCAAGAATATTGAATAATATGAATACATACTATCGAGCACCTAAGAGAATTATATTTGTCCTGCCATTAAAGAAAAAATGAAAAAAAAAAAAAGAAATTTTTACGGATGTAAAATGCCAACAATTTTCTGAAGTCTGCCAACATTTTTTTCTGATTTTAACAATATAAGCGAATTTAAAAATCATTTTTGTCGGGTTTTGCTGGATATTTTGTCATAGAAGAAAATAAGAGAAAAAGAAAAATGAAGTTAAAAAGAAATGAAGAATCTTGCATAGATAGAAATCACCCTCACACTTTCTTTTTCTTTCATCCATTAATTATTTCTCTTTCACTGTCACTTTGTCTCTTTGTCTCTTTTTCTCCCTCTCTCTCAAATAAGACTCAGAATTTCACGAAAAGGATCTTCACAAGAATGTAATTCAGTTTTGCAGGTATGTTATTCGAATACTTATTTTCATTAGAATCTGGTTGGGTGGAGAACTTTTCATTGATTTGGTTTGGTTTCTCTGTTGAATGACAAATCAAACAACGTGGGTTATATAATACCAAAGTTACCTTTGTTGAAGAAGAAGGTTGATACTACTATTTAACCAATAGTTGGATGCACAAGGGGGTTCATACCTTTCCTCAAGATTATTAGTCTGAAAGTGAACGTAATAGCACAACTGGAGTTCGAACTCAGATACTACGCGGGTATTATTCTGTACACCACGAGGACTTCCTCTCTGGCAACAAATCAGTGTTATACTGCTTATATATATATATATATATATATGTGTGTGTGTGTGTGTGTGTGTGTGTGTGTGTGTGTGTGTGTGTGAATAATAAATTAGCACAGAAATAGTACAGTTGAATCGACTGATTGGGTAAAGCAAATCACTGAGAATTGTGCAAGAAATTGAAATTTGACCGTACGAAAAAATGGTATATGCACGACCCAACATCAGTCCTGGAGATTGACACACACACTCCTCTGAAATTTCGACATTCAAATGGATCACTTAATCTCGGCCAGACCACCAGGCCTTATAATAATCAACGAAAAAAAAGAACTTGCAAAATTGTGGACTTTGCTGTCCCGACTAACCATAGAGTAAATTTGAAAGAAATTGAAAAGAAGGATAAGTACCTCGACCTTGCTAGGGAACTGAAAAACTGTGGAACATGAAAGTGACGTTTATACCATTTATAATTGATGCTCTTAAAACAGTCACCAAAGGATTAATAAAGGGATTGAAGGGCTTGGAAATAAGAGAATGAGTGGAGACCATCCTAGCAACTGCATTATTGAGATCGGCGAGAATACTAAGAATAGTCCTGGAGTCTTGAGGATACTTACTGTCACTCAGACTCCAGGAAAAGACTATCAGTTAATGTTGATGTGAAAAGCTCTCAAGGAGTAAATAATAATAATAATAATAATAATAATAATAATAATAATAATAATCATAAAACTGCTGAAAAGTGGACTTTGCCGTCTCAGCGGATCACAGTGTAAAATTAAAAGAAAGCGAAAAAAGAGATAAGTACGTAGACCTTACTAGAGAACTGAAAAAGAACTATAGAACATGATGATATCAGTTGAAATTGGTGCGCTCGGAACAATTCTCAAAGAATTGGTAAAGGGACTTGAAGACTTGGAAATAAGAGGACAAGAGGAGACTATCTAGTCTACAGCATTATTATGATCGGCCAGAATACTGAGAAGAGCCAGGGAGACTTGCAGTAACTTACTGATACTCAAACTCCTGTGAGAAATCGTCAATAAACGATGGTTTTGAAAAACTCTCAAAAGAGTTTAATAGTATTTTCGGATAATTTGTAGTTTCACTTTTTATAATTATCAACATAGTCAAGTCAGAAAATCCCACTGAAAAGGACATATGCCTTTGTTTACATAAAATTGTTTAACTGATTTGTTTACTTTGACATCAGTTTCACAACTCCCCCTCTCTCTTGCTCTCTGTCTCTTTCTTTTTTACACAAACACACACACACACACACACACACACACACACACACACACACACACACACACCTTATTCTTCTCGCTCTCATACACTTTTTTTTCACTTTCTTTTTATTTTACTCACATCCCCTTACAAACTTTCTCTGCACCTCTCTCTCTCTCTCTCTCTCTCTCTCTCTCTCTCTCTCTCTCATATATATATATATATATATATATATATATATATACGTAATGCTCCGTCTTCTTTATTAACTCGAATTTCCTTTGATTTTTTTCCCTCGAAATATGATACTAGCTTTTAATTCATCATTTTTTGATGTAGAGTTTTATTTGATTCTGATGGTTGGTTTATTAGCCAACGTTTTGCCACAACCGTTTACAGTAAATTTACAACAAAGACAAATATACTATCACGCCTTCCTCTGCAGACAAACAATAAAAACATCTACTAATTTTCTTTAATCCTAATTTCATTGAATTTTCACGATTCTAACGGAGTCAAAATGTGACTTCGAATTTGACAAGGTCACATTCAAAATTATTGGCAACGAGTGCCGTTGCTCAGGGCACTAACTTCTAGAGGGAACCTGCCATGTGCCTGAAACGGAAGTACTTTACAGATACGAATAAAAAATTGCAAATGAATTTAGAAAATAAAAATTTGTGAAAATAAGATATTTCACGATATCCTGCTCATGAGAAGGAACCTAAATAGTATGAAACTAGTTTGTAAGGGAATTTCTGGGTTTCTGTTGTATATTCGGGACTTTCTATATATCGCACTTGTAAAGATATTTAATTCTTCAGTGAGTAGTATTGTATGATGGTCGTGATAGTAATAAGCGCTTTTAATTTTTGTTATATTGCATATATATATATATATATATATATATATATATATATATATATATATATATTCACATCATCATCTAGAACAGCAATAATAATAATAATAATAATAATAGAATTGAAAAAACTATGGAACATGAAAGTGACAATTATACAAATTGTGATTGGTGCTTTTGGCACGGTAACTAAAGGGTTATTAAAGGGCCTGGAAGATTTAGAAGTTGGCGGCTGAGTGGAGACCATCCAAACAACACCATTACTAAAAACTGCCAGAATACTGAGAAGAGTCCTAGAGACTTGCTGTCACTCAATCTCCAGTGAAAGACCATCAGCTTGCGCTGATGTGAAAAACTCTAATGAATAATAATAATAATAATAATAATAATAATAATAAAATTGGCGCCTCTGAGACGGTCCTGGAAGGTTTGAAAGAAAAAGAGAGCAGGATTGGAAATTAAAGGAAAAAACAAGACCAACCAGACTACAGCATTGTTGAAATCGGCCTAAATACTGGGAATAGTCTTGATAACGAGAGGAGACCTGCTGTCACTCAGACTCCAGTGAAATTATTATTATTATTATTATTATTGCTATTTCGAGTTTTTCACTCCAGCGTTAGCCAATGGTTTCTCAATGGAGTTTGAGTGACAGCAAATCGACTCAAGTCTCCAGGACCCTTCTCGGTATTCTCGCCAACCTCAGCAATGTTGTAGTTTGGATGGTCTCCACTCGTCCTTTTATTTCCAAGTCCTCTAGTCCCTAAACCAATACTTTGGTGACAGTACTAAGAGCAACAATTACAAAACGTATAAACGTCATTTTCATGTTCCACATTTATTTTCAATTTCCTTGCAAGGTCCTGGTACTTATCTCTTTTTTTTTTTTTTGCTTTCTTTTAATTTTACTCAATGGTCAGCCGGGACAGCAAAGTCCACAATTCGGCAACTTCTCTCTTTTTTTTTCTTTGTTGATTATTACAAGGTCTGGTCGTCTGACCGAGATTAGGTGATCTCTTTGTATCTTAAAATCACAGAGTAGTTTATTGTGTCTCGTTTTATAGGACAGATTCTGGGTTGTGCATATACCACTTTTTTGTATGGTCAAATTTCAATTTCTAGCACGATTCCCAGTTGACCGCTTTACTCAACCAGTCGAGTCTAGTATTTGCTAATTTGCTGCATTTACTTATTTTCTGATCGATGGTTTCGTCTCTATCACCTCATCACAGACGTTTTCTATAAATATAAATAGATGGGAATCTAACAGGTACTACCAAACACAATCAGAGTGGAACTGGGATTAACGAGAAAGATATTCGACATTCTCCAGAGGTACTGTACGAGCCTCACCGTCAGTTGCAGTTTAGTGTCTTAAAAAAAGAACAAGGATATTTTAGATCCCTGGTCTTTTTTAAGGGAACTATTACTCCCTCCGTGGAGGATATAATCAACATAATCTAAGACTCTCTAATAGGGGGGAATAAAGTCAAAGAGAAAGAGAATAGAAGGGGAATGTTTGAGAGAAAAGTTAAAATTAAGAAAAAGAAGGAAAAAGAGGAAAACAGTGAAGCGGATATTTGCTACTCTATAGAGGCGAATATGACATGAAGTCGGATTTATTGCAGGTTCCTAAAGGCTATATATATATATATATATATATATATATAACACGTTGTCAAAATTCTAATGAGTGAAATGAGATGTCACATTTTTGCAGAATTGCGTGTTTGTTTGAATTCTGGAAAAATTCGAAGTTTAATGACCAAAGAAGTTGAGGTGATCTTGTTCATAAAACACATTCTACAAATATATTAATGGCGCTTGCAAACTGCTTTTTGAGTTTTGTTTTTCCACTATTTAAAGGAATTATAAATATTTTCTATTTCAACTTGAAGCTATAGAAAATTTGAATTGGCTTATTAGAGACACTTCTTTATTTTTCTATATATTTTTGTAGGATTATGTTTCTTCTTTGTTTTTGTTGTTTTTTCCATGTGCTTTTGTGCAATATGGTTATCAATTTTTGAAATTAAAAAAAAAAAAGAAATTATGTCTTCCTTTTTTTTTCTTTCATTTTCCTAATCAGGCGTTTCTCATTTCCTTTCTTTTTTGGTCATTTTTCCTTCTCTTTCCTTCTTTTCATTTTATTTCTATGATTTTTCTATTTGGTTTTATTTCTAAATTTTCGATGAAACATGGCGGTCCTCGTTAGCCTAGTTCTTTTCATAGTCTTCTTCATATTCTCAAATAGATTATACAATATATTTGACATTTGGGGATTTTTTAAAAATTATTCTTTAAAAATGACTTGTGTGTGTGTGTGTGTGTGGTGTAAAAATATTTTCTGTTAACCGACTTTACCTCCTAAAATTTTCGTTCGGTTTCTGAATGAGATTTGAAAAATATTTAAAACTGCTGAAGCAATCATTTGAACCCTCGCCTTTGGTGTGTTTACTTATAACATTTGCGTGTCTGATGAGTAGGAAAACGCGGAACGACAGGAAAAAAATTAAAATTTATATATATATATATATATATACTCTCGCTTTCCCTATGTCTATATATATATATGCATATATATACATACACATGTCTATACATATATATATATATATATATATATATATATATACTCTTGTAACTTAGTGCATGTATATATATTTATCGATATCTGTGTGTATATATATATATATATATATATATACACTTTCTCCCCCCTTTCTCTCTCTGCATATATATATATATATATATATATATATTGCAATCTATTAAGCTATGCTTAGTAGTATCACGAGTCTGGAAGTATGGAACACCATTATATATATATATATATATATATGTATATATACGAACCAGACATGCAGGACACTGCTAGAGAAGCAGGGACGAATTTATAAGTGATGTACTCCCATGGACCCCCACATATGGCCGGGCAAAAGCAGGACGACCAGCTGGAACATACATACAGCAGCTATGTGAGGATATGAGATGTAGCCCTAAAGACTTGCCAGAGGCGATGAACGATAGGGAGAAGTGGCGAGAGAGGGTTAGGGATATCCGTTCTGGCAGCACGACATGATGATGATGATTATATATATATATATATCTGTGTGTGTGTGTGTTGGGGTTGCTCCATATTTTCAGTTATATATGATTTAATCGAGCGGGAGGAGTTTAACAGATTTGAATTCAGAGTTTTCCTTCTCGACTGTTAACTATACCAACATTAAAGAGCTCAGTCTATCCAACTATTTACAAATAGTTGGAGGGAGAATAGTTGGATGCATACCTTTCCAACGTTTTTTTGCTATATGAAATGCAAACGGACTCGTCTTTGATCTGAACCCAGGTCGCCGTGTCTGTTTCCAATAACGACAGCCGTTACACCACGGGCACCTCGTAAATGTGTTTATTGATATTCGTATATTTACAGAGAGAAGAGAGAGAAAGATGTGTGTGAATTGGAGAGAGAGAGAGAGAGAGAGAGAGAGAGAGAGAGAGAGAGAGAGAAATGTATGTGAGAGTGTGAGAGACTTTAGCTGTGCAATAGAGAGAGGGGGTTGTGCGGTAATATCGTCAGTGAATTAATTGTGTAGTAAAGCATTAGACAGATGACTGAAGATAAAGAGTAATTAATTGCGAAGACAGAGAGAGAGAGAGAGAGAGAGAAAGAGAGAGAGAGAGATTGTGTGTGTGCGTGCGTGTGTGTGTCACACACACACACAGACACACACACACATACACACAGAAAGACAAGAGAGAGAATGAGAGAGAGAGAGAGAGAGTGAGAGAGGGAGAGAGATAATGAGAGAGAGTGAGAGAGTGAGACACTCACACACCCACAGACAAAGACGAGAGAGAGAGAGAGAGAGAGAGAGAGATACATGCACGCACGTACACACAGAAAGAAAAGAGATATAGAGAATGACAGACAGATACACCCCCAACACACAGACAAGAAAGAGAGAGATAGAGAGAGAGAAGCAGAAAGAGAGAGAGACAGAGACAGAGAGAGAGAAAAGGAAATGTATGAACGAAGATGTGGCAAAGTGTAAGTGCTTGAATTGTCATTCCGTTTCTCTCATTGCAGTATATTATGCATAAGTAATATCAGAAATAATTCAAGACACGTACAGTTTTGGCAAAGGTCCGTTAGCAGTGAATAGAGAATAGCATTTAAATACTAAAAAGGCCAATGCTATATCGGGTATCATAGCAGCATTTTATTATGTCTTTTGCTCTCTGTAAACGTTTTCTCATTTTCGATGAAAATCATTTTATTCTTTTTCTTTCTTTTATGTTTGAAAGGGGGATTTATTTCGAGAAAGAATTGATTGCTGAATTATCATTTCAATTTTTATTTTCAGGTATACCTCACTTATTATTTGAATCGCGCGGGCTAATCGAGTATATTACGGATATTGCTACTTATTCATTGTGAACTCTAATTTTGTGAGCTACTGTGCAAACAACACGTCTTTATATATATATATATAAAAGAGTAAGTAAATTTGGCGACCGTAGTCGAGGGTAACCCGAAGGCTCTTTTTCGATAGCTACTACAACGAGGTGTTGGGGAGGGCGCTACTGCTTTCCCAGGATTTCTCCACTTTACCCTTGATCTGTACCTTATAATGCAGTGTTAAGCAAGGTGGCATCAAATGCCATTTTTTGAGTCTTTGGTATGACTCGACCTGGGATTGAACTCAGGTCTCCCGGGCTATTAGCGAATAATCTAACCATTTTGCCTATAATTTTCTGTTGTAGGTCCAAAGAGAGAAAGAAATATTTTAAAATGAGTAAGTCCACGAAGAGTCTTGTATATTTTTTTAGGATTTATTTATTTATTCATTTCGTTCTTACATACGTGTATTTTTCCAACTTGTTGCTTTCGTCAAAAAACTTATAAGGCACAAGGCCTTGTTAAAGAGACTTGAACTCACTCGTTTTTACAGTTTGAATGGTTTTCCGTAAATTTCAAACCACACTAACGGGCGCGCGCTCGCACACACACACACACACACACACACACACACACACACACACACACACAAATCTTAAGATACACACTCACTCACATACAAAGAAAAAATAACTGTAAGTGCAAACCAAAACCACTCTATAACACACACACACACACACACACACACACACACACACACACACACACACACACACAACGACAGAAATATATCAAAGACCAATGAGGGGTATAAAAGACTCTAAGAAAAATACAGGAGTGACCTCCATATTAACCCATAACCAACTGAAAACCATTCAAACTGCAAACACGAGTGAGTTCAAGTCTCATTGAGTTCTCCATTAACAAGGCCTTGTGCCATACATATGTGAAACGTTACCCCCCTCACCCCCCCACATTATCTCTGTCTTCTAACCATCTCACTTCTTAGCTGGCCGGTGATCAACTAGTGGTTCGAGGGGGCAACGCACATTTCTTTACCTACACAAGAATACGATCGAGGGAGACAGGAGAAAATAGAAAGACAAACGAACAAACAAAGCTTGGGGTTACCAAGAGCAGAGGAAGGTATGCAACACTACATGCATGTGCATTCCTGATAGCAGATATGGACTAACGCTAGCGCGGGTTACTAGCGAAAATTCCACAATGCTACTGGAATCAGACATCTTGAGACTCTTCTTCACTGGACCCTATCTTGTCTCCTCGCCTCTCTGTTCTGGTGTTGACTGCCCCTCCGTGGATCCACGCCAACCCCTCTGTTCGCCTCTCTCTTGTCCAGTCTCCACTGCCTTCTGCTGCCTGCCTCTCTGCTCTCCAGCCACCAACTCTTCTCTCTCCTTTCCAACTACCAACTGCCTCTGCTCCTGTCCAACTACCAACTGCCTCTCTCTGGGTCGCGTCGTCAACTCTCGTTCGCGTCCCCTTACCACTTCCGGATACGGCGAGATTTCAGGTCCAAGAATCCTTTGTCTGGTTTCGCGCCAAAACAGACTCGTCTGCTTTGGCGGCCTACCCCCATAGTGCTACACATATTCTCTTAAGAATGCAACAAACTGGAAGCATAACGTATGTAAGAACGAAATAAATAAATAAATCTTAGAAAAATACAAATCTCTTCGTAGACCTACTCATTTTGATATATATATATATATATATATATATATATATATATATATATATATAGCTGTGTTCTTGTTTCTTTAAGTTTTATGGCACATTAACCTTTGTAACGTATTTGATGCCAAATCCATTTTTATACAAATAAACAGTATTATTTCAAACAATTCAGTTCAGCATAAGTACACAATTTAATCTAAAAACTCTTCTATTTCAAGTTATTCAATTTAGTCAAACAATTCTAATTCAAACAACTCAGTCAAGTATAAGCATAGATTTTGTTTGCACATTGTTAAATGTCAAAATAGCTCTATTTCAAACAACTCAGCTGAGCACAAGCATTCGGTTTAAATGTCAAAACATTTCTATTTTGAACAATTCAGTTTAGCATAAGTATGGTGTGTAAATGAAGTACGCAGTTTGAATGTCAAAACAGTCCTATTTCAAGCAATTGATTTTAGCATAGGTATTAGTCCGAAAATGAACGTGATTACGTGACAGAAGTTCGAACTCGAATATCACGATCTCGCTGACCAGCGTGTTAGTATTATACCCTGGGAATTGTCATATATATATATATATATATATATATATATATATAAGTTAATAAGGATTAAAATCCGACATTATGAAGGTAGCAGAAAAACATAATTCAAATAGGTGAATTTATTATGATGTAAAGTCATCGTTAACGTTTCGGTTTCAGTAACCATCATCAGGACTTGGATATCAGAATAGCTCACATAGCGATGGATGCCTGCTGAGATCACAGACGCAAATGAGAAATATACAACGAAAAAATATACAAACGTGCACATAGCGTTCATAATTCAAAGGACACGTTCTTACGATTTTTGAATTACGAACGCTATGTGCACGTTTATGTATCTTTTCGTTGTATATTTCTCATTTGCTCCTGTCATCTCAGCAAGCATCCATCGCTATGTGAACGATTCTGATATTCAAGTCCTGATGATGGTTCCAAAAACCGAAACGTTAACGTCGTCTTTACATCATAATAAATTCACCTATTTGGATTATGTTTTTTTGCTACCTTCATATATATATATATATATATATGTGTGTGTGTGTGTGTGTGTGTGTGTGTGTGTATATATATATATATATATAGGC
>OY757912.1:78363796-78427901 GCA_963585895.1 Sepioteuthis lessoniana | reverse complement strand
GGTATCTTTGGTTAAGAAGAAAATTTATGAAGAAAAATTTGGTATAAGTATATTCTAACAGCGATAAGGTAACCAACAACTGGAAGTTTAATTAGAGACCCCACCTCGATTAATATCTCTCTTTCCCCTCGGAGGAAAAAAAACAATTTACATGGCAATTTTCTTTTTATTCAATAAATATCCCCACGATTTTTTTAGATCTACATTCGTACATCCCATTGTTCTAAGGAAACTTAATATTCCCAATTATTGATATATATGCAAATCTATATATACACAGCGATGGAATCCTACAATAGATACCCCGGTGTTGGCCGACCAGCAAAACACTTAAATTCATCTACTTTGCGCAGATACTGGATGCCACCTAGAAGACTTTCTTAGAACGATAGCCGACAGGAACAGTTGGTGAGAAAAAGTCAATGGAATCTGTGCTATCGGCACGTCTTGATGGTAACGATAGATATATGCAAATAAATCGGTACATATATGAATATATAAGAAGTTATATCTGAAGAAAAAGAATTGAAATTCTCTATAAAAAACGAGTGAATGATTAGGTTGTTGTAGGCTACCGTAGTCGAGGGCAACCAGAAGGCTCCCTTTTCAATAGCTACTACACTGTGGTGTAGGGGAGGGTGCTATATATATATATATATACATATATATATATATATACATATATAAATATTAAAAACTAACATATATATATGTATATATTTAAAAACTAACATATATATATATATATAAATATTTATATATATATATATAAATATTTAAAAACTAACACACACACACACACACACACACATATATATATATATATATATATATATATATATATATATATATATATATATATATATTAGTTTTTAAATATTTAATAGCAGCCTTTTTCTACCTGATGATTGTCGTATAAAGACGGCATGGAACTACTGGTCACATATAAGCATCCCTGCTATTTAATTCATATATAAAAACTAATATATATTTATCCTTATATAATAGCTCTATCACAGATATTGAGCATTTTCCAAATTATAAAGCATTTGATCAGCCACAAACTCACCAAGTGAGATAGAGACAACCATTCACTGTTGTTATATATATATAAATGTATATATATATATATATATATATATATATATATATATATATATATATATATATGTTGGGGAAGTGTTTCATATTTATGCAAGCTACATTTCATAGTTCTATATTTAATCAGGTTGTTCTTTCATTTTTCACCTCATCTGAAAATTTTGGCTCAGTCTGATAATGCCAAAAACCACTGTCCAAGGAAAAGTTGCAAATGGCTTCCCACATCCTGGCAAAGTCATGAGGCGTGCGCATGCGCAAAAGAGGGCAGGTAAATCAAGCTGAGAGAAGCGGCAAGAAGGACCCGGAAGATAATGGATCGATTGTTCGCGGAATCCGTTATTTGTCTGCGAATTCTGAATATAGAATATAGATTAGAAAGAAAGGCGCTTCTTATGAATAGAAACATCAAAACCGTAGCAAATTCTGTGCGATATTTATTAGCTTCGAATTGTATTCTTTGTTATGTGCGCACACATAGCCACGCACCTACCCCCCCCATATATATATATATATATATATATATATATATATATATATATATATATATATATATATATATGTACAAATAGATGATATCTTTTAGCGTATATAGAGGCGTTGAAAATCCTATTTTTGTGCAGAATATAAGTGCTTGTTGATATTGATATATTAATAAAATACCCGAATTAATGTTATTCATCTCTCTCCTCCTCTCTCTCTTTCTATATATATATATATATATATATATATATATATATATATATATATATATACAACGACAGTCACATTTGCAGTCGTTAAAAATACATAAAAGTGCTCAATGCACAAAATCAGAGCAGTGATAAAAATGACAATATAAAATATTAATGCAAATATCTCAGAAACGATAACAATAATACTATATATATATATATATATATACATTTAACCATAATGACATATATATAAATATATATATATATATATATATATATATATATATATATATATAAGTTGATCGACCGTAGTTGAGGATGACCTTAAGGCTCACTTTTTAATGGCTACTACCCTGAGGTGTAAGGGTGGAAACCACTCATTTCACTAGATTGTTCAACTTACCCTTGATTCATACCTTATAATGCTGCGTGTTAAGCGAGGAGGCCTCAGGTACCATTTTTTATGTCTTTGGTATGACTCAACTAGGGATTGAACCCTGGTCTTCGAGACCATTGGCTAACACTTTCCCTTCTATGCAAATGGGCCTAAAAACGTATATATATATATATATATATATATATATATATATATATATATATAATCCTAATGTTTTACATATACATATATATATATGATGTAATACATATATTTATAAAAATATTCATAATGTGTTATATATATATATATATATATATATAATTATGATTATATATATATAAGTATATATATAACCATACTATGATGTATTTGTACGTATTTATGTGTGTGTGTTTGATTAAAAAACGATTGTGAAATATCAGCTGAAAATATATAGAAATTCGATGTATATAAACAGAAATATTGACATATCAATTCGCAGTTCCTCACACTGTCACTTTAAACTTGATTCATGTGAAACTATCACCATCGCACAATGACTGGAGGGATAGATGTTTCATTTTTTCTATTGTAGTTGGCACTGGAAAACTTTGCACAATGAAGAAAAGAATGGAAAGAAAGAAGGCAGAAAGGAACCAAAAACAGAGTAGCAGCCCAAAGTAGTAATCACTAGGAAAGTGTGTGAGTGAGAGAGAGAGAGAGAGAGAGATCTTATTACTGTCTGATGATTGTGTGATGGACATTAGACACTAAGTGACAGACTTTAAGAGGGCATTATTTTTGGTTTTAGACCTATTCCCTCCATGGTAGTACTGACTACATTTTGTGCACTTTTCTTATTTGAATTTTATCACACACACACACACACAAACACACACACACACACACACACACACACACACACACACACACACACACACACACACACACAAACACACATATATATATATATATATACTTTACCAGGAAAATTTTAAATATTCATGCTTGAATAACTTCTTGTCCTGATGGAATTACTCCCAACTCCGGTTTAACTGGACCAAATATATATATATATATATATATATATATATATATATATATATATATATATATATATGAGAAAAAAATAGGTAACTGAGGAAACAGACTCGAAATTAATATAAGTATTAATATTTCCTTTACAAAAATTCATTATATAAACATAACACATAAAAGTTAATTATAGAACTTAACAAAAAAAGAAAATAAATAAAATAAATAAAAAAGTTAAGTTACCATGATTCCAACCGACGCTAAAATTAGAAAAATAAATAAAATAAATAAGTAAATAAATCAAAAAACGGAAGTTTAATAAAACGAGGAGATAACTCTTCACCTCTCCCCCATCCGTGTCTATTCTGTTTATTTTATCCATAAGATCTGAAGAAGTCCTGCTATATTTTTCTTCGTGTTTTTGGTTTACATTAGGAACACAAAATAGGATGGAAATAAATTTATAATCCTAAAATAACCGGTCTTTGGTTTTTTCTTTAAAGAAAGTATATATATATATATATATATATAAACCAGAAAAATTTACCTTGGTTTCACCGGACCGGATGATCAGGACGATTCTGATCGAAGAAAGGTTGAACCAAAACAACATTTTATTGATTAAAACACTGCTAGAAAGAATAGAATTACTATTAAAAACTAAAATAAAACAAATAGTTAAAATATGAATAAAATAGATGAGTAAGAATTAGTCCATAATTTATCTACAAAGTGGCCAATTTTTCTTATACCTTCAACCATTAACTATTTTCGACCGTGGGGTACAGTCACCGTCTTATAAGCCCCTCTAACAGGTTGGCAATATGTATATATTTACCGATTCCTCTGCATGAGCAATATATATATATATATATATATATATATATATATATATATATATATATACCCAATCCTTCTGCATGAGCAGAATATGACATAAGGTCAATTCTAAAGCTGTGTTTAACACATTTGAATTCAGAGTTTACTTTCCCAAAGACTGGTCGCTATGCCAAGGCTAAAGAGCTCTGTCTAATTAACTATTTATCCATAATTTGAGGGAGAATAGTTGGATATATACCTCTCCTAAAGGTATTGACCTTGTGTCAAGTACTGTCTGGTGGGAGGCAGCGACAAATATTATACCTCTCCTAAAAGTATTAGCGCATTGTGAAATGTGAACAAAGCGGCAATATGCATAGTTTTTTTGCAATTCAAATGTAAATATTCAGTATAAAATTTAAGCAAATGCTTCAAACGTATTCTTTTTCTGATAATAAATATCTGTGTTACATTCCCGTATATTTTCTTTCCTATATTCATGCAGAACTAACGTAAATCTTCTGTGTTGTGCTATTCTGGACAAGTACCCAGATCTATTCTCTGCACAGAGATTATAAATTAACAAAGTAATTCTTAACCAGTCAAAGACAACCTTTTGCGAAGGATCATTCGTCGTAATTACTTAGCCTTGTTCGGCAAACACACACTCGTGCGAGAAGATCGCGATAAAATGCTTTAATTATAGCCTTAAAGTAGGATTTTGGCGATGCAAGCGATATTTAAGAATGTCTTAACACTATGCTGTCTCTGTTGGCTACAAGCCTTCTTGTTGTCTCTTATGATAAATTCAGAATTACAACATGGCCAGTTCCTGTGCGTCGTTCAGCGAAAGACGTTTATGTAATTGTATGCTTTCTCGGCTATTATAGATGTTTTGGCAGAAGACGTCCGCGAAAATAAGAGTGGAATATGCTTGCTTAACCGGGAGAAATAGGTACCGGAAAAATTAGCCCTCTGAACAGTGTGTGTGTGTGTGGTGGGTGTATGTGAATCAGAGAGAGAGAGAGAGAGAGAGAGAGAGAGAGGGAAGAGAGAGAGAGGGAATAAAAGCGCAAAAGAAAGGAGGAGTAAGTCGTGGTTAGAATTGTCAAATATTTTCAATCGGAACCCGAAGTCGGTGTTCGAATCCTTTAAAAAACAGCAGAAGTTTAATGCTGATTTTCCAGTAAGGGCAACAACGTGCTACAGAGTATTTAGAAAAACATTCCTCAGGTTTTGAATTAAGAGTTTTTCTTCTCCTAAATTGGTTGCTATACTAGGTTCGAGAGCCCAGTCTACCTTACTATGTTATCCATGGCTGTGAGGAGAGTACTTATGCTTATATTTTCTTAATGGCATCTCGACTTGTCAAGTCCATTTTCTTAAAATGATAACCATTACACTACGCAGATAAAGAAGAAAATAGAAAAAACAGAATAATCCAAATTAGATGAATTTATTTTTTTTTTTTATGTAAAGCCAGTGTTAAACGTTTCGGTTTTAAAAACCTTCTTCAGGACTTTGATATCATGAAAATTATTCACATTGCGATGGATGCTTGTCAAAATAACAAGAGCAAAGAAAATGTATATAATAAAAGATTCATAGTCGCTGAGTGAACAATTCTTACGATAGCAAAGTCCTGATTAAGGTATTTAAAACCGAAATGTTTAACGTTGGCTTTTCATCAAAATAAATTCATCTAATTTGGATTATTCTGTTTTGTTTTTTTCTACTTTTTTCATACTGTCGGGTTTAGATCCATATTTAATTCCATACTGTCCTTTTGGAAAAACAAATACCAAATACACTCTTACACGATATCTAACGTGGATGACTTCAAGACTGTCTGTAAATATAAAAACTTACCCATCACAGCATATTTCTTTAAAAACAAGAGGACTTAACTGATCTCTTAAAAAAAACAACATTTTCAAACATCATTCCTCGTACAAAACACGTATTTCATACTTTAAATTAACAATGCTAAATGTACATTTATGAATCTTTCATTAAGTACATTAGCTTTGTTCCTGATATCTCGACAAGCATCCAGCGCTGTGTGAACAACTCTCATGATATCAAAATCCTAATAAAGGTTATTAAAACCGAAACGTTTAACGTTGGCTTTACACTAAAATAAATATATCTAATTTGAACTATTCTGTTTTTTCTACTTTCTTCATACTGTCTGATTTCGATCCATATTTACGTCCATATATAAATATATATAAATGTAGTTTGTGGTATTTATAAAATAAAGAGTGCTCAATATCATTGATAAAGCATATATATCTAAAGTAGGATAGCGTTGAGCTGAATCAAAGGCGTTTGGTAACGAACTGATGATCACAGAGGTGAAAAACCCAGTGCCTTAGACCGCCAAAAGCCTTTCGCCAAGCGCCATTGATTCTGTGTCTACGCTTTTAAAACCTAGATCTATTTACTTTCTATCACCAACGTAGAGCACTCTTTCTTTATACATGACAATATATATATATATATATATATATATATAAGAAAATAGAATAAATTAAAAAAATGAAATAAATATATGAACACAAACAACTTGAAATTTTTTGGTTGTCCGTGGTCTATTTACTCAAATATGCATTTAAAAAATGTGTCACACACACACACACACACACACACACACACACACACACACACACACACACACACATCTATATATATATATATATATATATATATATATATATACAGTATATGTAATTTGTGCAAGCGAATGTGCATTGCTGCGAGAGTAGTGTTTTGGGTGTGGCGAGTAAATCTCTTGGGGCCATTACTACAGTAGTGAATGAAATTTTTAACGTTTATTTCAAGTATGTCCTAACACAAAAATAAAGAAGTTTAGCACACACATATATATATATATATATATATATATATATATATATATATATGTGTGTGTGTGTGTGTGTGTGTGTATGTGTGTGTGTGTGTATGTGTGTGTGTATTTGTATATGTATTAAACGGAGAGAGGAAGTGATAGATAGATAGATAGCTGTCTGAAAAAGATTGCTAACTAGATAGCAGTCTGAGATAGATAGATAGATAGATAGATATTAGATAAGAGTCTAAAATATGTATATATTCAGAGCGAGCGAGCGAGCGAGAGAGAGAGAGAGAGAGAGAGAAATGTGTGGGATGGAGAGAAGAATATGTGTGGACGAAGATTTTGGAGTCATTCAAGTAAGTAGTCGCTCAAAAAGAAAAAAAGTGCACTTTTAAAAACCAGACCAAAAAGGCGGGAAGATAATGGTAGGTCAGAAAAAAAATGGCGCAGAATATGAAACCGACAGATAAACAGAAACTGAATTAGGTTTTGATCGATACGGAAATAGAAGAAAATATTGCTTTAAAAAATACACAGCTAATCGGTAAATAATACACACACATACATCTGCGTACACCGAGGACCCCCGCCACACACACATATCTGTGTGAATAAAATATGACTAATAACATTAAATGTTCGGGTGTATCAAATTATCTTTCACAGATTTCTACTTAAAAAGCTTATGAGTTGATCTGTCTGGTAGTAAGAATACTTTGACCGTAACCCCTGCAAAAGTGTAAGACGCCTCACTCAATAAAGGGAGTCCTAGGTATGACACTGAACAAGATTTGGTGGTGAGGGTCCAGTTTTTTCAGTTTTTAATCTCCCAGAGGTCCCCGTCATTCCTCCAAAGTCCACTCTGACTCGGAAAGGTTGTGAGAGGAGTCCCCGTAGCGTAGTGGCTAACCTGCTAGACTGCGGTATTGCAGTAAGCGTGTTCGAACTCCAGTCACACAATTACGTTCGGTTTCAGATTAAGATCTCTATTAGCCTGTTCATCGCTTCTTTATTGCTTGAATAGTACGATTACTGTTCTGCAAGGATAACTTTTGCATTAAATAACCCATGAAGTTTGATATGCCGTAAAGAAACCAAACCAAACTGGTTGTACTGCCGATCTCTGCGTCAAGTAAATCTGTTTGAAAATTATTAGTATTGAATGATAATACTTGATTGGTTTGGTTAGGTTTCTTTGTTTAATGGCATATCAACCTTTGTAGGTTATTTAATGCCAAACCCATTCTCTTAGAAGAACAGTAGTGGTACTATTTAACCCATAGCTGGGAGGATAAGGAGGTTCATACCTTTTCCAAGGGTAGTTGCCCGAAAGTGAATATGATAGCACGACTGGAGTACGAACTCGCTTACTACGATTCCGCAGTCCATCGCTTTAACCATTACATCACGAGGAGATCCCCAAGAATACTTGATATCATAAAACTAAATTATTAGTATTTAATTAGGTTACTTCATATCACGTAACTAAATTATTTGTTTTAAATAAGAATAACTTGATAGATATTTAAATTATTAGTATTAAATAAGAATACTTGATATGTTTGTTTAATGGCATATCAACCTTCTCGGGTTATTTAATGCCAAATCCATCTTTCTAGAAGAATAGCTCTGGTACTATATAATCCATAGCTGGAGGAAAAGGGGCATCATATCTTTCCCAAGGGTAATTGTTCGAATGTGAACGTAATAGCGCGAGGGGAGTTCGAACTCGCTCACTAAGATTCCAAAATTCAGATATTTAACCATTACACCACGATGACACCACCGAGAATAGTTGATATCATATAACTAAATGGTTAATATTGAATAAGAATATTTGTTATCATATGACTGAATTATAAATATTGAATAAGAATATTTGTTATCATATGACTGAATCATAAATATTGAATAAGAATATTTGATATCATATGATTGAATTATAAATATTGAATAAGAATAGTTGATATCATATGACTGAATTAGAAATATTGAGTAAGAATATTTGATATCATATGACTGAATTATAGATATTGAATAAGAATATTTGATGTCGTATAACTAAATTATTTGTGAGAAGAATGATTATGGACGTTATAATTGTTTACTAAGGATCATTATTAGCTATTTGAAAACATATAGCTGTGTACAAACAAATGATTGCGATTAGATATCCATGATTACTTGAAACCAGTGTTTGCTATTGGTCCTGGAGACCAGGGTTCAGTCCCAGGTCGAGTCATACCAAAGACTCAAAAAATGGTAATTGTTAACACGCAGCATTGTAAGGTACGGATCAAAGGTAGAGTGGACATATCCAAGGGAAGGAGTAGCGCCCTCCCCAACAACTCAATGTACTGGCTATTGAAAATGGGGCCTTCGGGTCAGCCTCGACTACGGTTGATCAATTTACTTAGATATGTATACTTGAAAGCACCAAACAGTATGCCAATTATTTGTACTCTATAGGAATGTTTGATATCATTTAAACATTTGCAGTAACAACAGCACAAAAAATATAAACATAAAGGAACAATGTGGGCGATTCTCAAACCTCGTGACCTGAAATAAATCAAAACGGATTGTCATGCCGTTAAAATCGATTATTCATATTGTCTTATGTAGTAATGTAAATGCTATCTATGCTACAAATAAATCATTACCATCATCTATATATATATACGTAAGTAAAATCACATATATAATATATATAATAATAATTATATATATTATATAATAATAATTATATATATATAATAATATATATAATAGTACATATATAATTATAGTTATAAGTATATAATTATATATATACATATATAATTATATATATATTGGTATATATATATATATATATATATATATATATATAATTGTAAAAAAAACGATTAATTATATTGTTTTACGTAGTAATGTAAAGACTATCTATGCAACAACTACACTATTACCATTATTTGTACACACACACACACACACACACACACACACACACACACACACACACACACACACACATATATATATATAAAATTATATATATATATACACACACACACACATATATATATATATATATATATATATATATATAATTTTACATATACAATTGAAAAAAAAACTCAAAAAAAGTAACTAGCCTCTTCAGATAGTCATCACTCAAGGAGAGAAAAAATTCAATTAAAAAGTTCGTATAAAGAAGGGATGGGTGAACATAAAGACATGGGCGAGAAGTTAGTGTCAAAACCGGAAGTAAAATCATCATCTAATGTCATGTTGACGACCGGGCCATTGGCCTAATGATCCGGGTGACCGGGGGTTCAATACCAGGTCGAATCATACTAAAGACTCAAAAAATGGTACTTGATACCGTCTTGCGTAACACTCAGCATTGTAAGGTAAGGATCAAGGGTAAAGTTGAGCAATCCAGGGAATGTAGTTGAACTCTCCCCTACATCTCGGTGTAGTAGCTATTGAAAAGGGAGCCTTCTAGTCATCCTCGACAAAGGTCACCAACTTTACTTACCTTTTGTGTCATGTATCCATATATATCGGAAATATTTTCAACGTAACTCACAAAAATTTCAGCCACTAAAATCTTTCCAATCTATTAACCTATTTTATTTCAAGAAAACATCTCTTTATTCATTTATTTATTTATCTAGGAAAACATGCTGATAAATATTATTATTAATATCAAACTTATCTTCCCGATTTAAAAAGATTGAAGGTTTTTTAAAATTTTCATTTAAGATTAAAATTTAGTCTTCATTTAATTTTTTAATGTTTTAATATATTTTATTCTGAATACTGACCTTCTAATTACCATTAAAATCATTTATTTCATAATAATAATAATAATAATAATGAACGGCTGGAGAAGAAACTAGATGGCAATTACACAAGAATGCTGCGTGCAATCCTCAACAAGTCCTGGCGGCAACACCCAACAAGACACCAACTGTACGGCCACCTGCCCCCTATCACGAAAACTATTCAAGTTAGGCGAACCAGACATGCAGGACATTGCTGGAGAAGCAGAGATGAACTCATAAGAGATGTACTCTTATGGATCCCCACACACGGCCGCGCAAAAGCAGGACGACCAGCACGAACGTACATTCAGCAGCTATGTGAGGATACAGGTTGTTGTCCTGAAGACCTACCTAGGGCGATGAACGATAGGGAGGAGTGGCGAAAGAGGGTCAGGGATATCCGTGCTGCCAGCACGATATGATGATGATGATGATGATGATTAATAATCATATAATTATTAATAAAAAGTCACAATTATTAAAATTATTGGTAATTTATTATTATTGTTACATCATCAATGGTATCACTTGTAATACTTCTGGCTCATTGGCTTAGTGGGTAGAGTGATTACCAATGGTCCGGGAGACCTGCGTTCGATCCCCGGTCACGTCATACCAAAGACTTTAAAAATGGTTCTTGATACATCCTTGTTTAACACTCAGCTATATAAGGTACGTATCAATGGTAAAGTGGAGCTATCCACGGAAAGGAGTAGCGCCCTCCCCTACAACTCAGTGTAGTAGCTATTGAAAAGGGAGCCTTTTATTGTTATCCCTATCAATTTTTCTATTATTAGTTTTATTTTATAAGTTTAAATCTATCTTTATGGCGGCATTTAAAAATTAGTTCATTCCGTTTATTTAATAGTTGACAAGTAAATTCATAGCTTATGATGCTTATTATTTCCTCCTGGCAAAGGTTACATTTACTGATTTACATCTACTACAATTTGCTCAGTATGAAATTTATAGATTAATTATCATACATTGAGCAGCATTTATGGAGGTGCCCGTGGTGTAATGGTTATCGTCGCAGGATAAAGACACGGCGACCCGAGTTCAAATCCTGGACCTAACTGATTGCATTTCACATAGCACTAATACCCTTGGGAAAGGTATGAATCCAATTATTCTCCCTCCAGTTAGGGTGAATAGTAGGATAGATTCGGTTCTTCAGCCTTGGTGAGGCAACTAGTCTAGTAGAAGGAAAACTCTGAATTCAAACTCCGCTTAAAAACGCGCTTGAAAAAAAAATGACCTTGTGTCATATCCTGCCCGAGCGGAGGGGTTGGGTAAATATGATCATACATTGAGCACCATTGGAGTTTCATAAGAATCCTCTTATATATTATATATAGAATTATTCCCAAGTCATCTTCTTTGGATATATATATATATATATATATATATATATATATATTGTCATTTCTATCGTTTATTCGTCAGTTTTGTTTTATTGGTTTAATTTGATTAATTAAAAGTCATACCAACCACGTACGCGTCTATTATTATCTTTACAAAATTATAGATATTTGATTATAATATTCGAAATTTTCAAAATTCCATAACAATCATTTTTTTCTATCTGTCTATGATAAGAATTTGTTGGCTCACAATTGTATGACGTAAAGGAATCCTCTTCAATAATATTAATTTTCAAAGTGACATATTTGACCCATAGATGGAAGACAAACAGGTACAACCCCTATTGATCAGAGTGGACCGGGAAGTAATGGCAATGAAGGGGTAATTCATCCTGCTCAAGCGCGTTTATTTGTTGTGAAAATCCCATAGGCATGAAACTGAGTTATTAATCATCACAGATTCTATATCTACGCTATCCTAACATGTATATTATGATATATCATCAAGTCACGCTGATAGCACGGATTTACCTGATTCTCTCTCTCCACCCGTCCCTATCATCCATCGCTTCCGGCAGGTCTTTTAAACTACATCTTTTGTCCACACAGAACTGTTATAGATAACTTCTTGTTGGTCGGCCAACACTGGCACGTTCATGTGAATAAATCCATTGAAGAACATCAGTGTCTCGTATATATATATATATATATATATATACGAGACACTGATGTTCTTCCATGGACTTATTCACATGAACGTGCCAACAAGAAGTTATATATATATATATATATATTGCCTAGTCGGCTGAGGCTGTAGAATATATCAACTGCACCTCTGTAGAGGTGTAAGACCACCCATGAGTGTCCTGGATATGATACTAAACAATCGGATGGTAAGGTTCCAATGATGCTGGAGCTTTGGGGAATGCAGAGTACCCCTTCATTGCCATTGCTCTCAGGTCTACTCTGGCCCGGAATGGTCGCACCTGATTGGGCCCTATCTATGGGTTAAATAGAACTAACTACATACTTATGCTAAACTGAAGTGTTTGAATTTGAACTGTTTAACTAAACTGAATAGCTTAAATAGAAATGTTTTTGACATTTAAACTGTGTGCTTATGTTAAACTGAATTGTTTGAAATGGAATTGTTTTTGACATTGAAACTCTATTTACACTAAACTGAATTGTTTAATGTAGATCTGTTTTGACATTTAAGTGTGTGTAAACAAAATCTGTACTTATACTAAACTGAATTAGCTGAATTATAACTGTTTGAATAAACTGAATAGCTTGAAATAGAAATGTTTTTGACAATTCAACTGTGTACTTATGTTAAACTGAGTTGTTTGAAATAGAACTTACAATTTTCATAAAAAATGAATTTGGCGTTAAATAACCTACAAAGTTTGATAAACCATAAAACCCAACCAACCAACCAACCAACCAACCAACCAACCATATATATATATAGTTTGCTATGGTTATAAAAAGAGTGTTGAACAATATCAGTGATAGAACAATTGATGATCGCTTTAGCTAGATACTAATCCGTCACCAAATGCCGATGACACTGTTTTTACAAGAAGACTTAGATCTATCTTACTCTTCCCATTCCCCCTATATATATATATATATATATATATAAAGAATGTTTGTAGATGAATGTCGAGTAATGGTTATCATCGAAGAAAATGGACACGGCGACCAAAATTCAAATCCTGGGCGAGACTATTTGAATTTCATATAGCGCTGTTACCCTTTGGAAAGGTATGAATCCAATTTTACTATTCAGCTATCGGTAAAATAGTAGGGCATGCTAATTTTTTCTGCCTTGGTAAGGCAACCGGTGTAGGAGAAGGAAAACTGTATTCAAACCTGTTAAAATCCGTTTAAGAATTCTTTTTGTCGTATCCTGCTCGTTCGGAGTGGTTAGGTACATATATATATATATATATATATATATATATATATTTATATGCATATATTATTAATTAAGATGTTGTTTGCTATATTTATAAAGAATATTCAATGACGGTCATAAAGCATATATAGCTAAGATAGGATAGGATAGACATATAGTCAAAGGTTTTTCGTGACTGTTAGTTTCCCGCCTACATGATCATCAGACCAAATCATTGTCACGTGATGGGTATCTCTTTATACATTCTCTAAAGATAGCATTTAGTCTGTTGATTTAATAGGCGAGAAACTGACTGTCATTAAGCACAGTTGACTCTGTGCTACTTACCATATATATATATATATATATATATATATATATATATATATATTATTGATATATATCGTTTAAAAGGAATAAGAAGAATTTATGATGCAAAAGAGAGACAAATATTACTGCGAACGAAAATAGTTTTATTAAGTGGGAGTGAAAAGAATACAACCCAATATATATATATATATATATATATATATATATATATGTGTGTGTGTGTGTGTGTGTGTGTGGTTGTGTGTGGGGGGGTGCGTAAAGAGAAAAGAATAAGAGAACGGTAATCGAATATAAAAGGAAGAGGAAAAGGTAGAGCTGAGAGGGAGCAAAAGCGAAAAAGAGATAAAATGCCAGCGAGGATAGGGCATTTGGCACAACCCACGATTTGTAAGCGACCTTTCACTGATGCGCTGACCTGTCATGAATTATTGACATTAACCCTTATACAGCCTCTGTTGGCAATGTTTGGATTCGACCATCGAAAACAAACAATTGATGGGAGAGAACAATAAATGATTCTTTATTTTTGTTGCTCCTATCGTTGTTATTAGTCTTAATAATAGTCTGCATTGTTTTTCAGTGAGAGTGTTCCGTTATTATTTACCAGATATAGAATAATACACAATAGGTTATTTCTAGTTATTTGAAGAATCGTACAATATGTTTTGGCATACTGCCACTACCTGCGAATTAAAAGCACATTTATTTGCCGATCTTAAAGCCAGTCTGACCGAAGATTGATCTGCAGTGTCAATACATGAGATGATTTTTAATACTAAGAAAACTTCAAAGGCTTAGGTACTATCACACTATGCGTCGTTACTCCAGCCATCGTCTATATATATATATATATTGTATACATATTGTAAATTTATATATATATATATATATATATATGTATATATATCCAGGGAAAGGAGTAGCGCCCTCCCCTACACCTCGGTGTAGTAGCTATTGAAAAGGGAGCCTTCGAGTCACCCTTGACTACAGTCGCCAACTTACCTACCTATATATATATATATTTATATAAATATCGAACACTTATATATATATCGTATATATCGTATATATATATACAATTTATATATGTATATTTATATATATCAATAATTTATATATATATATATATATATATATGATGTAACTGGAAAAAAACTCAATCACGCTTAAAGTGTCACGATAAATTTATTTCGATGAAGAGACATTATCTTCGCCTCGTCAGATGACAATATACTCGAGGAATGAGATCAGTAAATATGGCGCACAGTATATATATATAAAGAAACAAAAATTGAGAATAGCCCGGTGGATAAAGAAAGTGAAAAAACAATGAAGACGTAAAGGGACGAGAGAGATCGGTGCACCATTGTTTGGTTCACCCCAAGGTCAACAGGTTTGTATGATGGAATTTAGTATCATATAAGCCTGTAAACAGATTGTTATCTATTTATTTATTTCCATTTAATTTTTTTTTATATTTTTCTTATTTCTATGTGTTAGGCCCCGCTGTGTGTGTGTGTGTGTGTAATTCTGGATAGAGATAACGATAAATCGTTTTTAATCAGTGAAATTTTTACGACACTTTCAGCACAAGACTAAAAAGTAATAGGACAATACTTTTCAAGTATAAAAAGGATAATAATGAAAACAGGATAAACGCCCATAACCCTAAGTTTCACGTTTGACTTGACACACACACACATACACATACACACACACACACACACACACACACATATATATATATATATAATGAGAAAAATGCATAAAAACTGATCACTGCTATTAAAACAGAGTTGGTAGAAAAGCTAAAAAGAAATACTTTAATGTAATGTCCCGTGCAAAATCTTCTGATGAAAATTTGTGATAAATAGCAGACCATTCGTAATTACTATGTGGTGTATAGTCATGGGCTGAGATGGCACACGTAATATATATATATATATATATATATATATATATAACTTATCGGTCCGTAAATATATATAGAATTTAAGCAGTCTAAAAGCAGTGGTCCAATGCTTCATATGTATTCAAACACACACGCCTGCTCATGCACACGTGCGTGCGTACACACACACACACACACACACACACACACACACACGAACACACAGATATATATATATATATATATATATATATAAAGTAACGATTTCGGTCTCATATTTGTGTACACCTCATGAAACTTCAGGTAACTGACTTTATCATTATAACACACATACACTCATATATATATATATATATATATTGTTATCTTCTTAAAAGTGTTTAATCTGGTCAAGTTTTCTATTTTATACAATACATAAACCTAAGGCGACAAAAGTAAAAAGGTGATTTCCTGATTTTTTTTAGTTTTCATACTGCTGTGCGGGTCAGTGTTTAAATACTTTTGAATATGAAACGCTTTTTGAAGTATTGTCTATTCGCATAAGTATATATATATATATATATATATATATATATATATATATATATAAACGGCTTAGTCTGTAGAATCCACATACTGGTTCACTGCTGGAATGTAAGACCCCACCCCTAATGAGTGTCCTGGATATGTCACTAAACAATCTGATGGTAAGGTTCTAGTAATGCTGAATATTTGGGGAATGGGGAGTGCCTCTTTATTCCCATCGCTTCGACATCCTCTCTGGCCTGGAGTGGTAGCACCTGATAGTTTCCTATCAATGGGTCAAATAGTACCAATTGATATTTAACCTGTGTGCGAACGAATGACTTATGCTAAATTGAATTGTTTGAAATAGGACTGTTTGATCATTTAACTATGTGTAAATGATTGATGTTAAATTGAATTGTTAGTGATACTAAGCAATACTTTGAACTATATAACTTTGTTGATTTATGCTAAATTGAGTTATTAGAAATCATCATCATCATCATCATCATGTCTTCTGGTTACAGAGTTTTTCTTCTGATTACAGAGTTTTAATACTATCATCATCATCATCATCATCATCATCATCATCATGTCGTGCCGCTAGCACGGATATCACTGACCCTCTCTCGCCACTTCTCCCTATCGTTTATCGTCTCTGGCAGGTCTTCAGGGCTACATCCCGTATCCTCACATAGCTGGTGAATGTATGTTCGAGCTGGTCGTCCTGCTTTTGCCCGGCCATATGTAGGGGTCCATAGGAGTACATCACTTATCAGCTCGTCTCTGCTTCTCCAGCAGTGTCCTGCATGTCTGGTTCATTTAACTTGGATAGTTTTCGTGATGGGAGGCAAGTGGTCGTATAGTTGGTGCCTTGTGGGGTTTTGCCGCCAGGACTTATTCAATATTGCTCGCAACATTCTTGTGTAATTGCCATCTAGTTTCTTCTCCAGCCGTTTTGATAGCGTCCAAGTAGTGCATCCATATAGCAGTATCGACACGACCGCTGCCTGGAAGAAACTGCGTTTCATTTTATCGGTCAGGTGTGAGGTTTAATCATTTAACTATGTGTATCAACAAAATCTGTTCAGAAATCATAAATTTGAAATAAATGTAAAACGGGATTTGGCATTAAATTACCACCAATGGTTGATGTGCCGTAAAACCAAAACCAAATAAAACCTAAAAGGAATCATGATCTCATGACTAATAGCCTTCTATAAAATACAAGTTATCCGAGGTTCTTTTGAAATGTTCTCAGCCTCAACCAGATTTTATAGTTGTTGTACAGTCCTGAAATACAGCTAGCATTTGATTATCTTTATTTCGGAAACGTTGCTTTTTAGCGAGTTTTGTTCTTATTTGTTCAATATATTACCTACCAATTTAATACATACATACATACATACATATATATATATATATATATATATATCACCATCATCATGTCACGCTATCAGCAGGGATATCTCCGACCCTATCTCGCCACCCCTCCCTATCGTCCATTACTTCCGGCAGGTCCTCAGGGCTAGATCCCGTATCAGCACAGTGCTGCTGTATGTAGGTTCGAGCCGGTCGTCCTCCCTTTGCACGTCCATGTAAAGGGGTCCACAGGAGTACATCGCTTATGCGCTCGTCCCTACTTCTCCTGCAGTGTCCCACATGTCTGGTTCGTTTAATTTTGATAGTTTTCGTGATGGGTGGTAGGTGGCCGTACAGCTGCTGCTTTGTGAGGTGCTGTTTCCAGGACTTGTTCAAAATTGCTCGCAGAATTCATGTGTAGTTGCCGTCAAGCTTTTTCTCCGTTTGTTTAGTTAGCGTCAATGTAGTGCATCCATATAGCAGTATCGACACGACCGCTGCTTGGAAGAAACTGAGTGTATATGTGTCAATATGTGTTTGTATTTAAAAGGAAAAGGCAAATCATCCTCTTCATTCACTAAATAAATAAAGAAAGGAATAAATAAATAAATTGAAAACAAAAAAATACAGAAAACTCTTTTTTGATTCCTTCAAGCTCAAAACCCCTTCTCTACTCCAAAGCTATGATCACAGGGTTTTCGGGAATATGACCGATAACTCTTACACAGTCACCCACTACCATATAGGAAAACAAAGAAATGTTAGGTTTTTGACTGAAGATTATGAATCTACCTTTCTGAAACGAAATGCTATTTCTCATCAAAAACATTAACCCAATTTTAATTATTTATTCTGAGTCTAATTTACTTATTTGTTTTTATTCTTTTGTTTTAATTTTCGTATGATATATCTAGAAAGAATGAGAGAAAATTATGCATATATATGTGTACATATGGAAAGAGTGGGAGAGATCAATATATATATATATATATATATATATATGTATGTATATTTAGGCAGCATTTCTTCGTTAATGCAAATTTCATTAAACATAATAGACATTTTATGCCAACATATTTTCTTCTGGATCCGTTCGAATTCCCGTATTACTTTTATCGTATTCGGGGGGAATTGATTTAGGTATTGTCCATAGTTGTATGTATCCCTAGTACTTTCTGCCCGACAATACCTAAATCAGTTCCCCCCGAATACGATACAAGTAATACGGGAATTCGAACGGATCCAGAAGAAAATATGTTGGCATAAAATGTCTATTATGTTTAATGAAATATATATATATATATATATATATATATAAGAGAGAGTCATTCAATAAATTTGGTAAATTTATTCGAAGGAGATGGCAGTAGGAAACACTGTGTACATATGTACCTTTTACAAGCAAAAAAATAGTGATGTAGCGTTTCATGTCCCAAAAGACTGTCAGCAACACCTCCTTTACTGACCTCTACGTGCATGACGTTTTCTTTACCGGAGAGTCCGTATATTTCCATTCCATGGACTTTTCAATCAGGTTCTCTGTGGTAAACCTATTTTAAGACTATTCGTAAACATTTTTTTTCGAAAACACACTTCTTCGTAAACGCTGTGTATTATCCTGTAAATTTCACAATTGTTTGTACAGTTTAGTCTACAAAGATTTGATGAGAGACCTCTGCTCAGGCGAGAAACGCTCTGTTTGATTTTCTGGCATGGTAATTAACATCAAGACAAATGTTATTGCGAAATTGATATAATCATTTGTTATGAATCAACTAAAAATAATACATTTATGGAAGAAAAATTCCTTAAAAAATTCTCATTACGAAAGAAATTCCACTTATTGACTTATCGTGTATACATATATATATATATATATATATATATATATATATATATGAAGAAAATAGTAAAAACTAAGTAATCTAAAAGTAATGAATTTATTATAGAGGAAAGTCAACGTTATAATGAATTCATTGCTTTTGGATTATTATTTTTTCTTTTAGTTTCTTCATACTGTTGAATCCATTTCCATTATTTACACACACACACACACACACACACACACATATATATATATATATATATATATATATATATATATACGACGGTCATTCAATATACATATACATATATACATAAGAGTGTTATTCAATATATATATATATATATATATATATATATGTATATATATGTGTCTGTGTGTACACAAACAAAGTCAAGCGTAAACATGGATATTGATATTTGTTTATGAATTTCACTCTTTCTTTTCATAATTCCTTATAACATGCATATCGAACTGAAAAATCAAGAGCAAATATTTATTCCTCGTTTACTTAATCGATTGTTAGATTGACTTTGTCGAATTGCTTCCTTTCCATTTCTTTCGTCCAGAGGCTGTAATCACACAAATAATACCACTAGAATGACGTTCAGTAGACCTGATAATTTAAAAATTAAAATAATGATGGAAATTATAATAATGATGATAATAATGATACATAGAAAAAGCACGAAGGGTGACTGATTACAGACATCAGAAACGATAGTAACAACACGATGGACAACAGAATGACAATAACTAGGAAACAAAAATGGGAAGAAAAACAACCCTGGGCGTTTTAAACGACTAAAAAACTACATCTCACACGACAAAACCTGGTCCTGGCTACGAAAAGGAAATTTTAAGAGAAACAGAATCTCTCCTAATAGTAGCATAAAACAACGCCATAAGAACCAAACAAATCAAAGCGAGAATAGATAAGACGCAACAAAATAGCAAATGTAGGTTATGTGGTGATAGAGACGAAACTATCAATCACATAATAAGCGAATGCAGCAAATTAGCACAGAAGGAGTATAAGGCTAGACACGACTTGGTGGGCAAGATGATCCGCTAGGAGATGTGCAAGAAATTGAAATTTGACCATACGAACAAATGGTATAAGCACAACCCAGCAGCTGTCTTGGAGAGTGACATACACAAACTCTTATTAGACTTGGACATACAAACGGATCACCTAATCTCGGCCAGAAGGGCAGATCTTATAGTAATCAACAAAAAAAAAAAAAAAAGAGAACTTGCAAAATTGTGGACTTTGTTGTACCGGCTGACCACAGAATAAAACTGAAAGGAAGTGAAAAGAAGGATAAGGACCTAGACCTTGCTAGGGAATTAAAAAAACTATGGAACATGGACGTGACGATTATACCAATCGTGATTGGCGAATTTGGTATAATAATTAAAGGACTATTAAAGGGACTAGAGGACTTGGAAATTGGCGGACGAGTGGAGATCATCCAAATTACAGCATTGCTGAGAACAGCCAGAATACTGAGAAGAGTCTTGGAGACTTGAGGAGACTTGCTGTTACTCAAACTCCAGTGAAGGACCATTAGCTAACGCTGATGTTAAAAACTCTAACGGAGTAAATAATAATAATAATAATAGAAGAAGAAGAAGAAGAAGAAGAAGAAGAAGAAGAAGAAGATCACTTCAGATATACGAGAGATGGAGAGGGGACAAATGTGCGTGAATGGAACAAATAAAAGTAACGCTAAGCAAACTACGAAAGAATAACAATCACCTAACGCACTCAAAAAAAAAAAAAAAAAAAAAAAAAGAATTGAAACCACCTAAGAAAAAACAAAAACAAAAACAAAACAAAACAAAACGAAAAAGCAAAAAACCAAATAAAAAAAATCACAAAAGTAATGAAGAGTGGGTTAATATTTGAAGTTCATGATTCAATAGCGGTATATGAGGATTTCGTCCATTCTTTTATTCACATTACTCCTTCCCACACATCAACCACTTACACACCAAGTAAATTCCTTCAGTAGAGCAAAATTAAAAGCAGGAATACTCCTCCTCCTCCTCCTACTACTACTACTACTACTACTACTACTAATCATAATAATAATCTGAACTCGTGGAAATCCCACAATTTAATTAGTTTATACAAACATTGTACGATATTTATTTATAAATGAAATGACCCGTGACCTCATTGGGTTCCCATTGTAAGAGCTTTCTATGATGGTCGATACTTCTATTTAGGAAAGAGTAAAGGATCCTAATAAGCATTTCAGAGTTAACAGCGGTCCATAATGACACTGAGGCTTCTATTTAGGAAGGAGTGAAGTATTCTTACCAGTATTTTATAGTTAACATCGGTCCCTGATAATATTGATGTTTCGTTTTAGGAAGGAGTGAAGGATTCTGATTTGTATTTCATACTTAACGGATATCCATGATGATAGTGAGGCTTCGATTTAGGAAGGGGTGAATGATTTTTATTAATATTTCAAAGTTAACACGGTCAGAAATGGACTTGGCGGGCTGAGTTCATATCCTGAACTTTGGTGTCTTTGTTTCACTTCACGTTAACCCCATTGGGAAAGCGATGAATAAGTATCTCTCCCTCTAAGCTATGAGTTAATAGTAGGACAGACGGTACTCTCTCGCATGGGATATACCAACCGGTCTAGGAGATGGGAAACTTTGAAATCTAACTCAGATATTCACGGCTTTTAAAGATTCCCTCCGTCGTTGTGGAGGTGTCTGATATATATATATATATATATATATATATATATATATATATATATATCAGATACGTTCAAGAATTTAAACTATAGAAAATATTGAAGGTTTGTTTATAAGTGTTAATATTTAGAGACTGTGACAGCATTCAGTTATGTTTAATTGTTTAACATAGCCACTTCCATCGAGAATCCTGTATATGACTCTAAACAATCTGATGGTGAGACTCTAGACCTAGGGCTTTAGGGAATGTGAAGTACACCTTCATTGCCATTGGTCCCAGACCCACTCTATGTAACATAGCCATACACGAATATGTGAAACGTACATAAACTCTTCATAACATATATACATAGAACACAGGAATCCCGAAACACGAAAAATACGTGACAACTCCTTAGTTCAGGTACGAAACTTTTTATTACCTTTGAGTTTAAAGGTTCTTCAACATAAGAAGAGAGATACACATTCTTTCTATGCTGGCTTTTCTATCTGCCCCCCCCCATCTCGTGCGGCGCCCGTAGCGCGCAAATTCGTCTGGCCTCTGCGTTCCCCGAAAGTCGACCCTTCTCGTTCGGTGTCTAGTTCTCAACTAATTGACTTTTTACGAACCCCCCAAAATCCTCCACGCACGCTTCCGGTGCATGACGTCATTCACATCCCCTGGTCCTGGGATTTTAATTTTGACATCTGTGAACGACACATCTTCCCCGCTCGCGCGTTAACACTCGCGCTCAAGTTTGCCCATAACTAATTCATGTGCTGAGCCGAAAGGTTCTCAGCCTAACTAAACCCAAAGGCAAGATATATAAAACGAAATTCCTCGGCCATTATATTACAATTGAATCAATATCATTGATGATAATAGAAATTTGGTGTATAGATGTTTGCTTTTTAATAGATTTGGTTTGTTTTGGTTTCTTTGTTTAATAGCACTTCAACATTTGTGATTTATTCAGTGTTGAAGAACAGCACGAGCGTAATAGCATGACAAGAGCTCGAACTCTAGTTCTACGTTGTCGAAGTCCGGTACGTTAACCACTACACCACAGGAAAGAGATGCATTCCATTCAAATTTTAAATAAAGCAATAAATTAGGATTAAATAGTTACAGGGACTCTCCTTTTCAAAAATTAAATTTATGAAAATACAAAAAATTAAAATAAATGTCAATTTCAATAGTGTCGCGGCATTTCAGCGAAAGCGAAGGGGAGCGATTGAGAATTGTTGGTTGAAACATATGTTACGTCGTAATTATCATGGGGAGAGCTGGCGCGCTAAGAATCAATTGATAGCTAGGATGTTCCGTGCTTATGAATAAAAAAAAAAAGGGAAACGAGAAACAGCGGAAAGAAACAATCAGGAAAGTATAAGACAAATAGGGAAAAGAAAACTTCAAATAGCTGGAACGTTTAGTAGCGGACACCATCAAGCAAACATATTTTTAAAAAGTACGAAAAGAAGCACGAAAAAAAAAAAAAAAAACATATAAAAAGAGTACTCCAGAAGAACTACAAAACTTCTCGAAACCAAATTCTGCTATAGAAATCTCATTAACGGAATAAAAACCTGGGCAGTCCCGCTTGTATGATACTCTAGACACTTCTTAAAATGGACAAGAAATGTACAGAGGGATTTGAGGAAAATAAAATTAATGACGATTCACAAAGAATTATACCCCAGAAATAACACAGCATTCAGGATTGCAAAGATGAAATAATTCACAGATCCTCTACCATAGCCAGATACGGATATGCGAAATGGACTCATAATGTTCATATATATATACTTAGAATATAGGAGTCCCGAAACACGAAAAACACTTACGACTTCTTAGTTCAGGCACGAAACATTTTATTACCTTTGAGTTTAAAGGTTCTTCGACATAAGAAGAGAGATACACATTCTTTCTATTCTAGCTTTTTCATCTGCCCCCCGCATCTCGTGTGACACCTGCCCAAGGTCTCCGCGAGCAAGCAAAAGTCAACCGTCTTCTCCCGAAGCAGGACTCAACTCAACTAACTAACTTTTTCAAAATGACCCAAATCCTCCGCGCGCTTCCGGTGCGTGACGTCACCCGCACTCTGTAGCCCCGTTTCCCATCTGGGCTACTGTGATATCTCTTGAGTGACACGTCCGCTCCGCGCGTGCGCGTGAACACCTGCGTTAATGTTGCACCTAAGTAACCCATGCACTGAACCGAAAGGTTCTCTGCCTAACTAAACCCAAAGGCATAAAACGAAATCCCTCGGCCATTATATTACAATCCGAGTAATATAAAAAAAAAAGCTGATGGAAATTGCTTACTGAGGGACAAGCACAAAAACAAGAAAAAAATCATCTTTAAAAAATAGAAGAAAAACAACTGTGGATACTTCAAGCAATAAAGTAAGGAAATTGCACTGGAAATGACTTGGACCTGGCTATGAAGAGAAACCCCAAAAGAGACACTGAATCACATTTAATAGGAGCACAAAATAAAGGCACAATAAGAATTAATTATGTCAAAACAAAAATTGATTATATGCATATAAATAGCAACTGTAATTTATGAGCTCGCAGAGATGAGCCAGTTAATCACGTTATAAGCGAATGCAGCAAACTGACACTAAAGGACTACAAAAAGAGACACGACTCTCTGTGATTTCAGAATCGATATAATCTGGATACCAACGTTATTAATATTAAGTGTTTATTTTGAATTAGTTACGTGAATAATTGTGATATCTATAGTTATTTCCTTAAATAAACAATCATAAGGTATCAGTATAAGTTATAAAATTAAAAAAAAAATGACTGAACTTTCTAAAAATTTTGGCTGGGAGCATCGCGTTTTAATCTATTTTGTATATTCAATAAATCAACTGAATTGTTCATTTGTTTATTCATCTTCTAATGAGACAAATCCTGTTTTAAATCTCTGAAGCCGAGGAGAACATAGCAAAAATCACAAAATATTATCAATAAGTTGGTCACTGAAAAAATTGGATCTAAAAGAAAAAGACAAATTTAACAAAAAAAAAAAAAAAAAAAGAAAAAAGAAAGAAAGATACAAACAAACAAAAAAAAAAACGCGCTTTTGTCAGAACTTGGTATCTGAACTGAGTCGCGAGTAAATGATGATAAAGGCAGCCATTTTGGATTTAGTAACGAACAAGGCCGGGAAATTTATCAGACAAGTGAATTGTGAGAAATCGTGTCAGTGCTCAGAGAATGAATCGTTTTGGACGTCATTGTAATTGGTTAGATGGGATCAGGAATATATATATATATATATATATATATACGCGAAAAGAAAACGAAAGGTGTTTATTGCTAAGAGGAAAGGTTGGATTTATTTCAAAGGAAAAGGGAAAAAAAAGTTGTTGATGCTGTAAGGAGTAAAGAAAATAGGTTGAGGGTCTAATAACTGATCAATGCCGAAAACAAAGAGAATTATGAATGGTGTTATAGCTGCTGCTGCTGGTAGTGGTAATCGATGAAAGACGTAAGACTGACACTTCAGGCTTGTTGTTTAAACTGAACTAGAAAACGAGGTCAAAGACGTAGTTACCTGTGAGTCACGTGATTATTATGGAGTAGCTTGCTATTGTATGATTTTTATATTGGCAAACGCTGACTCAGATATGAATATCCTATCCCAAACTATTGTGTGTATGTGATTTAAGAAAAAGACAAAAATAAAAAAAAACAACAACAGCATAAAGCGAAATTTAAACAAAAATAATCAGGCTGTAGTTTTAATTATTTTGACACAAATCGTTTTAACAACAATTAAAAATTTCAACTTAATCGTTGCAAATCAAGCGTTATGAAAATCTTAAATCACATCTCCTTTGTTAAAAAAATACTAGCTGATGTACACATCTTCACCGGGGTAAATTCCCTCTACAGTAAATAAAGACATATAAAGAGTATTCTATTCCACACTAACAAGGCGTCAGGCTTATCTTGTGGAGTTCTTTGCCTTAATATGATGAAAATGAAGATTTGTCAAAAGACACCTGAGACCTCTTGCAGGATCAACAGCTATCAAGCCTATACAAGCCCTGTAGCGCAAGAAGCACATCACTTGCGTTAGAAACTTGCTCTGGCCACTTATTGTAACTGTTTCGAGATCAGCGGCTCTGGACCCAACCTTGTCGCTGTGTGAAAACAAAGGACTATTATAATTAGGTATAATTATTAGTATCAGATAGAAATACTGTGGAAAGTGGAATACCCGTTCATTACTAATACTCCCATGTCCACTCTGACCCAGAGTGATAATACCACTTAAAGCCCCATCTATGGATCAAATAGATCAGTTTAAATACAATTCGTATTCGATAGGATTGTGTGCCAAAAATCTCTTGAAAAACAACTACATGAAAAAGAATATATATATATATGTATATGAATGTGCAATGAACATGATTCAAATCTTGGCGCTGAATCCAGGACGCGGTAGCGAGTTGGGCGGGAGTGGGGGTGCGTTGATCTGGACCTGTGCAACTCTTTCCTCATCTAGATTAACTCATGCTCAGCCTCCGGGGCCGTTATCATCACCTTTCGGGATGGGTACCGAACTCAATAAATGGATGCATCATATACGATATTTGTTCAAAACGTTTTAAGTCTTGTTCAGAAAGAAAAGCCACAGCTGAACATTTTGTTGTGGAACACACTTCATATAAAACTAAGAGATTCTAATTCAGGTTCCTGTCTTAATTTGTTTTGGTGAGGCTCATAATAAGTTGAGATGTGTGCAAGAGATCTAAACCCTGGGTGAGCCTTTGATTGTTTTGAACGATCCTCAAATACATATATATATATATATATATATATATATATATATGTATATATCAGTTTCTATCGATAAGCTATCGGTCATATGGAAGTCAGACCTGACTGATAAAATGAAACGCAGTTTCTTCCAAGCACCGGTCGTGTCGATACTGCTATATGGATGCATTGCATGGACGCTAACTAAACGGATGGAGAAAAAGCTTGACGGCAACTAAACAAGAATGCTGCGAGTAATATTGAACAAGTCCTGGAGGCAACATCCCACAAAGCAGCAGCTGTACGGCCACCTACCAGCCATCACGAAAACTATCAAAGTTAGACGAACCAGACATGCAGGACACTGCCGGAGAAGTTGGGACGAGCTCATAAGTGATGTTCTCCTATGGAACGCTTCACATGGCCGAGCAAAAGCAGGGCGACCAGTTAGAACCTACATACAGCAGCTCTGTGAGGATACGGGATGTAGCCCTGAGGACCTGCCGGAAGCGATGAACGATAGAGAGGAGGGGCGAGAGAGGGTCAGGGATATCCGTGCTGGTGGCAAGACAAGATGATGATGATGATGATATATTGAAAAAATAGATTTGTCGTGAATCTGACAGTATCATAGAAATATGTGAAAAGTTGGATTATTATAACCCGAACTTTAAACCATAATTGTCAAAGATGCGAGTACAACTATGTTTTTGAGTTAAGGATGTTTTCTGCGATCGAAGAATCTTTTAATCGAAGAATCACTTGCAGTTCATTATGAGCAATCTTTAAACTGCTTCCCTCTACAATTGCGACATTTCACTCGCCAATAAAAAGCCCATAAAGAACTTAACACTAAACCCTTGCTTGTCATCTTTAATAATATACATACATACATACATACATACATACATATATATATGATAGAAATATGTGTAAACTTATATAAATCAAACACTAATCCACGGTGTGATTTTATCTAGATTTGGCCTCGCGTTATCATCGAGAATCATAACATATCTCCTTTTCTAAAATGTGCATACACATATTGCAGTTGTTGAGGGAACAAGTTTACAATGAGTGCCTGACTGCAGTTTAAAAATTCAAAATAAATAATACTGCTGTGATCCCATCATACACACAAAATAACTTTTCTTCCATAGCTTCATGGAAGCTCTTTTGAAGTCGGCTGCGGAGGAGATTCATCCTTGTCAATCCACTGTCTTTTGTGTTGAACATTGTCATAAAAAATATTTTTCGTCATCTATAATAATATTCTTGAGAAACCGGTCATTTCTCTTCCCTGAAAGAAGACATGTTGCGATGGATATGTGAACTTTCTTATTCTTCTCACTAAGATATAAGGAAGTCAAACGCCCAGCTTGTTCACTATTCCTATCTTTTTCAAGTGGCAGCAGATTTTGAAATGGGATATGTTGAGGTCAAGTGCTAATCCTCGAATACTTTTGCGCGGGTGGCATTTAACCAATTCTCTTAAAGCATCTTGATTGATATCTGATGAGTATTCTGGTCCGGGTTCATCTCTTAATGACTGATAGCCAGAACGAAACTTTGAAAACCAGTTTTGGACTTGGTATAATGTCATTTTAGCTATAACCACTACAAATTTTCTTAGTTTCGGTAGCATTTTTGTAATTCTTAAACTCCCACAACATTATATGTCAAATATACACTCTTAGTTCTTCGATTTTCGGGGCGTGGGATCATAAATAAAAAAAACGAATTAATCTCGTTCACTACTGAAAAACAAATGCCCGATGAAATGGCTCTTTAATCAGGTAATTTCTTGTTGCATTTAAACATTGGTAGTTACAGCTTGCTTTTAAAAAAAACCGAAAATTATCTATGACTCAATCCAATATCTATTTGTCTATCTATCTATCTATGAATGTGAATCAATAATTTTCTAGCCAGACACGAAGTTAATATTTAATATTTGATCTGAAATTTTTATTGCATGGTGTTCAATCTACGTAATTCACAACTGAATTGATAAAAGAATTAATTTTTATTTATTGCGGACTTTTTGTCCTCATCTTGATAGTTTTTGTGTTGTTTCTTCTTTCACTACGTTTCGGCCAAATTTCACCTCTGGCCTTCTTCAGGTGATTTGTCAGAAGATAGCGGTTTCAAATCCTACCCAAGCCGGCCAGAGGTTTACTTGGTCAAAAACGTGGTGCGATAGACAACAACTATGGAAGGCAGTAATTACTGGGGATACGGTTCCAAGACTCAGCATTCGTATCCAAGGTCGCGGTAAAATCACCTGAAGAAGACCAGAGGTGAAATTTGGCTTAAACGTAGTGAAAGAAGAAACTACCAAGATGAGGGCAAAAAGTCCGCAATAAATAGAAGTTAATTCTCAGATTAAGCAGCCTCATCTCAAAATGATTCCAATTAAAGACAATTATGAATTGATAAAGATGTTTTCAATTGACAAAGATGTTTTCGCTTGGTTTATTTAACAGCATGTAGGCTGGAATTTGATTCATTTGGGGTGAATCATAGATATAACAGTATTCGTTCCGTTAAAAGATGATCTACTTTCGAGTAAGAAAAAACGTCAATTATGTTTATTTTTTCATTTTATCGTTGTTTTGCGAAAATTTTCAGGGAGTTTTGAAAAAGATTTTTTGAAGAAGGGGACATTGAAGAGATTTATCGTTATAATCATTTGTATTTTTTGTCTGCCTTGTTAATCATTACTAATTAATAACGCTATATAATCATCTTACATCCAAAATTTCAACAAGTAACCATAAACCTCACCAGTAATAACTAATTAAATGTAAATAATGATTTTAAAGGAACAATACTTCCTTAATTTTCTATTTAAAGGTTTCTGTTGAATTATTTATTCTTGGCAGCAAAATGGATTCTCTTAGTCTATTTTTTTTTATAGATAGAGACTCCTCACGATGAGAGACTCAACCCCCACATTATGACCAAAATATTTTAAATTGAAATCTCTATGGTCCAGTATATACGAAAAAAAAAGTTGGTTAGCTCTACATAAAATCCGTTAAGTGTCTATGGAGGACACACAAACAAAATATTCCTAATTTTTCATGAAGATATAAACGTATTTTGTGTTTTGCGTATCATTTAAATTCCCATTTTCAGGAAACGATTCCGTCTGGTTCCTGATAAATAAAAAATGTCTCAGATTTGTTTGTTTTGGTGTATTTAATTAACGGCATATTAATCTCTCATGGATTATCTAATACCAAAATTTGATTAAAATAATTTGCACACTGTTACATGGTTTCAAGTATCTAATACTAATCTTTTTCACACACACACACACACACACACACACACACATATATATATATATATATATATCATTTAAAGAGCCCGAACAAGTTGTACCATTCGAGGTCAGAATGGGAATAATGATAACGAAATGGTGTCTCCACACTTGCCAAAAGTTGCACTGAAGACTCACAACCAGATGCAATTTATTCTCATACCCAAGATAACACTTTTTCTGTGGGCATATGATGGTAGAGGAGGTTCTTATCACCGCAGGAGATACAGTCGGCATATTCTGAGCCCTGCCGACAGAGCTATCAAAAATTGAGGTTAAGACAACGTCTACTTTAAAAAGGTGACTAATATTTCCTGAAAAAAAACAAACCCTGTGCTAACCAATATAGCGTCAAAATAGGTTATGGCCCAGTTAGCTGGGGTTGTAGGATACACCGACTGCATCTTTCCCTGGATTGCTCTACTATACCCTTGATCCTTACCTTATAATGCTGAGTGCTAAGAAAGGCGGCACCAACTACCATTTCTTGAGACTTTGGTATGACTCGACCTGGGATTGAACCTAAGTCTGCTGGGCTATTGGCGAACATTCTACTCATTTGGCCAATGGCCCGGTTTTCGCCTTCCTTAGTATTTCTATCTAATACTAATAATTATGGCTATTTAATTATAATCATTTGTTTTCCCACTGCGGCAAGGTTGGATCCCGGGCCGCTGATCTTGAAACAGTTACAATAAATGGCCAGAACGAGTTTCTGACGCAAGTGATGTGCTTCTTGCGCTTCAGGGTTTGTATAGACTTGATAGCTGTTGATCCTGCAAGAGGTCTCATGTGTCTTTTGACAGGTCTTAGTTTTCATCATATTAAAGCAAAGAACTCCACAAGATAAGCCTGACCCTACCGACAAAGCTATCAAAAATTGAGGTTGAGACAACGTCTACTTTAAAAAGATGACTAATATTTCCTGAAAAACAAAACAAAACTGATAACTAATATAGCGTCAAAATAGGTTATGGTCCAGCTAGCTGGGGTTGTAGGATACACCGACTGCATCTTTCCCTGGATTGCTCTACTATACCCTTGATCCTTGCCTTATAATGCTGAGTGCTAAGAAAGGTGGCACCTACGCTTAGGCAGGATATGACACAAGATCAATTTTTAAGCGGAGTTTAACAGGTTTAAATTCAGAGTTTTCCTTCTCCTAGACTAGTTGCCTCACCGAGGATGAAAAACTAATCTGCCCTACTATTTACCCATAGCAGGAGGTAGAATAATTAGATTCATACCTTTCCAAGGATATTAGTGCTCTGTGAAATGCAATCAGCCCTGTCCAGGATTTGAACACGTGTTTCCGTGTCCATTTCCTGCGACAACAACCATTACACCACTGGCACCTCAAGATAAGCCTGACGTCCAGTCAATGTGTAATAGAATACTCTGTCTTTATCAACTGAAGAGGGAAAGGCCCCATTAAAAAGGAGTCTCCTGGATATGACACTAAATCACATTTGATTGTGAAGATCCACTTCTGGAAATCGGGGGAGTGTAGAGTACCACTTCTTTGACATTATTCGCGGATCCCTTCTAACTTGGAGTATTAGTAAATGTTAGTGTCCGATCTATGAGTGTAATTGATTTGCTTGAAAATTATTTGTATTTAATGAGAATACTTGCTACCATATAACCATGTGAAAATTGTTTGTATTAAGATTAGTTACTCGAAGCTATCATTTTATACTAAAGATCATAATTAATTACTTGAAACCCTTTAATTTTGTGAAAACAAATGACAATTATTAAGTAGAAATAATTACTTGAAACCATATATTTTTTTCTGATAGGTCAGACTACCATGTAATCGATAGCAGTCAACTCCTTCGCTAGGTGCATTAATAAAACGCAATATCTTCCAAGCAGCGATAGTGTCAGTCCTGCTGTATGGACGCACCACATGAACACTGACAAAGTGTATAGAGAAAAAGCTAGACAGGAAATGCACAAGAATGCTATGAACTATATTGAACAAATCCTAGAAGCAACATCTCACAAAGCAACAGTTGTACGGCCACCAACCAACCATCTCTAAAACCATCCAAATAAGACGGACAAGGAATCCGGAACCCTGTTGGGGAAGCAAGGACGAACACATGAGTGACGTTCTTCTATGGACCCCTGCACACAGACGTGCCAATGTTGGTGGACCAACAAGAACTTACAACCGCTCGGTATGGACACAGGATGTACTCTAGAAGACTTGCGAGAAGCGATGGATGATAGGGACGAATAGCGAGAGAGAATCAGGGAAATACTTGCTAGAAGCACAATCTGGTGATGATGATATAATCATTAGCATTTGATAGAAATAGTATTTCTATCTGTTGGTGATATCTATCTATGTATTATATTTTTGATAACTAAATCATCTTTACAGCTGGGGTGCATTTGGTTATAATAAAATAGAATGATTTTTTTTTCTTGGTATTATGGCTTAAGTTACACTTAATGGCGGTCTGTAGAATTATTCTAATTTGTTCATCTACGATACAGTTGGGAAATATGGGAGGTAGGTGGCCGTACAGCTACTGTTTTTGGGTATGTTGCTTCCAGAATTTGTTCAATGTAGCTTGTAGCATTCTTGTGCAACTGCCGTCAAGCTTTCTCTCAGTACATTCAGTCAGAGTCTATGTGGTGCATCCATTCAGCAGTATTGACACGACCCCTGCTTGGAAAAAAACTGTTGTTTTGTGGGATGTTGCCTCCAGAATTTGTTCAATATAGCTCGTAGCATTCTTGTGCAACTGCCGTCAAGCTTTCTCTCAGCATATTTAGTCAGAGTCTATGTGGTGCATCTAATCAGCAGTACTGACACGACTCTTGTTTGGAAAAAACCTGCACTTTATTTTATCTGATAGGTCTGACTTCCATATGACTGATAGTCTATCGTTAGCTGTCCATACCTTCGCTAGTCACGTGTTCATGTCATTTTCGGTAAGTAAGACACTGCTTCCAAAGTTAGTGAACTTGTTCATAAGTAGGAAACAAGTTTCTTTCGATCAAATAAGTTCTACCTTTTTATGACACCCATCTTGTATCTTTGCGGGTGTTTGCTATGTTAGTTGAGCAAGCAGAAATTCTTGCTCGTCGTTTTTCTCTCATTATAAGCAAACGTTCCCTAACCCCTTGGAAATTTATACTCCGTACTTCATATCTTTTAACTCATTTATTAATCGATTCCCTTGGGTGGGTGGGTGAAACGATTGATTAGTTGTCGCTATCGACACATGATAAAGTGTCCATCGCAAGCACATCGACGTGCGGAAGTGTTTAATTGGCAAATTCGGATTTTTCAACTAATCTTTTTTTTTCGCCCGACAACCCGCCACCGATGAACAGTCAGAGGATATATTAACATTCTTGTTTTAACTGCGCACAAAATCAAGTAGAGTATTTCAACTATTGAAAAATAATAACGTACAATAATACTTTTAAAAAATCCTCAATCACAGATTAAATGATTCTAAAAACAAACTGAAATTTTCTGAATGCAAACACACTAAATACAATATAAAACTAAATCACATGTAAAATTCTGTCAAAGCTGGATATTAATTTTATGAAGAAAAAAAAAGAAAATTAATTGTGTAGGGTAACCCAATATTTTTATGCAAATGGCACCAAAAAGTAAGTTTTTAGGTTTTGCAATCAACTCATATATAAAATAAAACCTGACCTGATTTTGTCATAAAATCGTGGTACTTTTTATCTAGAAGAAAATGTACATCTTGTAAATGAATTGATAGGAATGTTTTTATTTATCGGCTTTATTGCACACACACACACACACACACACACACACACACACACAAACACATGCTCGCATATACTCACAGATAAACATACTTACCACACACATTTAAATAGACTGAGATAGATAAGCTGCGGCAGTTAGGTTGAGACTGACTGTGCTAACACACACGTGTCCCTCTCACATATAATTTGTGGTGCGTACAAAATGATAGACATATTTATAGAGCTTGCAATGTTCACTCTATTTAAAGCTATATATCTATATATAAGTTAGGATACATATAAGTTAAGATATATCAATATATAAGTTAGGATTTGCATATCCAGGGTAAACAGAGTTTGGTAACCGTCAATTTCTCATTTCTGCGGTCATCCGTCCGATTCTTTTTCACCTATATTGAACACTCTTTACTCATATATTTACATTATTAATTATATATATATATATATATATATATATATATATATATATATATATATATTTCATTCGTATTACATACATCTATATAGTAAAAAGGTTGATTTGTGATTAAACAAAGAAACCAAACGAATAATACACAGTACACACACACACGCACACACACATACACACACACACACACACACATATATATATATATATATTACATAATGAATCAATACATTATTGATTCTTATTTTTATACATATATGTATATGATTATATATAAGTGTATGCAGCAGCTCCCAGTTTGAAGTCAATACTGGGCAAACACTTTCACCATTTCCTTCCATACTGATATACTTGTGCCATATCTTATCAGCAACCGTGTAAGTCCGTCTACCATCAGGTCTTTTCAAACCAGGCATGTTATTTCTTGGGTACCATAGAATAAATTTTTTCATCTACTATTATCCTATCTCAGTAGCCAGCCTGCTTCCATCTTCGTTGTTAACACACACACACGCACCCCCCCCTCTCTCTCTCTCTCTCTCTCTCTCTCTCTCTCTCTTTGTTCCCCCGCACGATTAAGACTTTAGCTCGACGGCAATTAAACAAGAATGCTACGAGGTGTATTGAACAAGTCCTGGAGGCAACATCCCACAAAACAGCAGCTGTACGGCCACCTACCTCCCATCATGAAAACTATCAAAGTTAGACGAATCAGACATGCGGAAGACTGCTGGAGAAGTAAGGTGGGTTGATTGCTTGGGTTTTATGGCATATGAACCTCTGTAGGTTATTTAATGCCAAATCCATTTTTATACAAATGATCAGTTCCCTTTCAAACAATCCAGTTTAGCATAAATACACAGTTTAATTGTCAAAAATATTTTTATTTCAAGCTATTCAGTTTATTCAAACAGTTCTAATTGAGCCAATTCAGTTTAGTATTAGTATAGGTTTTGTTTACACAGTTAAATGTCAAAAACAGTTCCATTTCAAACAATTCAATTCATCATAAATACGTAGTTTAAATGTAAGTACACAGTTTAATTGTCAAAAAATTTCTGTTTCATGCTATTTAGTCAAACAGTTCTAATTCAAACAATTCAGTTTAGCATAAGTATGCAGTTTAGTTCTATTTAAACCATAGATAGAGCCCTCTCAGGTGCCACCATTCCGGACCAGAGTGGACCTGTGAGCGATGGAAATGAAGAGGTATTCCGCATTCCCCAAAACTCCAGTATCACTGGAACCTGATCATCAGATTGTTTAATGTCATATCCAGGATACTCGTTGGGGGTGGTCTTACCCCTCTGTAGAGGTGCAGTCAGTGTATTCTACAACGACCCAAGTCGACTGAGCAAGGAGAAGTAAGGACGAACCCGAAAGTGATGTACTCAAGTGGACCCCTTCACACGGACGAGCAAACGTTGGACGACCAGCAAGAACCTATTTACAACAGCACTGTGCCGATACAGGATGTAGCCAAAAGATCTGCCGGGAGCGATGGACGATAGAGACGAGTGGTGAGAGTGAGTCAGGGAAATCCGCGCTAGCGGCATGACACGAAGATGATGATTATGATGATTCATTACTCTTGATATTTAGTAATCTGTCAGAGATTATCACTCTACATGCAAAAAGAGCAAGGGGGACCCACGTGATCAATTTTCTTTTGATTTCGTCCGACAATGACAACAACTATAATGACCCACGAAATATGCAATTGAACTAGAAATTAAAATCAAAGGAAATCACGGAGGAAAAAAAAGGAAGTTTAAAAATTGATATCGCTCATTACCGAGACTGAGAGAGGCCGATTAAAAGATGAGGAACCATTATTATTATTATTATTATTATTATTATTATTATTATTATTATTAAGAAGAGAAACAACAACAACAACAACTTACAACAACAATTTCAACTGAAGAGTAGGAAATAAGAGGAGAGCCCTAAAGAGAAATCATGAGAAAAAAAAAAAAAAAGAACGGAGAAAAATGATAAGAAGATTTTAACCAATCAGAAGCCGAACTTAAAATGAAAAAAAAAAAAAACAAAACAATAAAGACTGCAGTGATAATGATAATATTAACAATTAATTTTTGAAGTGTTTCGTGTCATATGACGGAGTTTAGATGTTGAGAATATATATTTTTTCCATTATCGATGATATAAGGTTTGACACTTTTGGACGTACATATTTCATAGGTCCCTTGAGACTCATAAACTTGTGCAATCTTTAATTCCATTTGGGTTAACAAAGCTAAAAACATATGATATGTTTTAAGCGTCACAAAATGATGTATACTATGAAAACATAGTAGATAATTGCAACGTTCTCTCGTATTTTTTGGCCCATTCGACTGGGGCTGTAGAATACACGGACTACCTTTCTGCAGGGGGGGGTAAGACTCCCCCAACGAGTGTCCTGCTTCAATGATGCTGGAAATTGGGGGAATGCAGAGTACCCCTTCGTTGCCATTGCTCTCAAGTCTATTCTGGCCTGGAGTGGTAGCACCTGAAAGGGTCCTATCTAAGGGTCAAAGAGAACTGTTTGACATTTAAACTGTATAATTATGCTAAACTAAATTGTTTTGACATTTTAACTGATACTTATTTATGGAAAAATGAATTATTTGGAATAGAACTGCATTAAATAACCTTCAATAGTTGATATGCTATAAAACTAAACCAAACCAAACCAAACCAAACCAATTTTTTTCCAAAAATTCGAGTTTTCCAAATATCTATCAGATGAAGCATGCGCAGGGCGAAACACCCCCAAAGACTCCAAAAATTAGTCTTCTTTCTCGTTCATTCTGTCGGATATTCCCCCCAAACCATATATATATATATATATATATATATATATAGAGAGAGAGAGAGAGAGAGATTCCGAAAACATCGTAAGATGACAGAATATAGGAAGAAAAAAAGGGAAATGAAATATCGAAGTAGGTCATTTGCAATAATAATAATAATAATGATTTGTAAGGTATCCGACAAAGTCATAGATTTTATCCAGGAAACTATGAAAAACTGGAGCGTGGAACTGACAGCAGAATGAAAAAATTTTGCTGAAGTAAAGATCCAGAGAGGTTTCTTCCTGGGAGATGCGCTATCACCATTATTATTTTTAATAGCGATGATGCCACTCATTACATACCTAGGAAATGCACTGGCGGATACAAACTTGCTAAATTGCAAGAAAATTCAATCACCTAATGTACATGGACGACATCGAGCAGTTTGCCAAAAATGACAAACAATGGGAAACCCTAATACGGGCAGTGAGGATATACAGTGAAAATATATAGATTGAAGTCGGCAAAGAAAAATATTTCATGCTAATAATGAAAAGCAGAAAACGGCAAATGATGGAAGGAATAGAACAACTAAATCAAGACAAATTCAGAACGATCGGAAAAAAGGAAACCTACAAATCCTTGGCAATATCGGAAGCGGACTCTATCAAATAAGCAGAGATGAAAGAAAAAAAAAAGATTACTTGAAAAAAAAAAAACACGAGAAAATTACTCGAAACCAAACCATGTAACACAAATCTCATCAAAGAGATAAACACCCCCGGACCATTCTTGAAGTGAACGAGGGAAGAACTAGCAAATGGACCAGAGAACAAGAAAACTAATTACGATGCATAAGGCCTTATATCTCAGTGATGATGTAGACAGACTGTAGGTGTCAATAAAAGAAGGAAGATTGCATCGATACATCGCAAAGACAACTCGAAGACTACATGAAAAATGGCAAAGACTAATTACTAAAATCAGAAACACAAACAACACAAACATCAACAGAACAACAATAACTAAAAAACAAAAATAGGAAGAAAGACAACTTTATGGACATTTCCAGCGATAAATCAGCGAAATCTCACACAAGAAATCTTGGACATGTCTAAGAAAGAGCAATTTTAAAAGAGAAACTAAATCTTTCCTAATACCAGCACAAAACAACGCCCGATGTCAAAGAAAGAATAGACAAGACACAACAAAATAGTGCATGTAGGTTATGTGTAGGTAGAGACGAAACAAACACATAATCAGTAAATTAGTGCAAAAAGAGGATAAGACTAGACACGACTGGGTGGGGAAGGTAATCCACAGGGAGATGGGCAAAAGATCTAAATAATACGAATAAATGGTACATGCACAACCCAGAATCCGTCCTGGAGAATGAGACGCACAAACTTCTCTAGGATTTTGAGATACAAACGGATCACCGAATCTCGGCCAGACGACCAGACCAAGTGAAAATCAACAAAAAAAGAGAACCTGCCGAATGGTGGACTTTGTCATTTCGGTAGACCTCAGAGTGAAAATAAAAGATAGCGAAAAGAGGGTTAAGTACATAGACCTTGCTAGACAACTAAAAAAAACTATGGAACGTGAAGGTGACAAGGATACTAATTGTGTTAGATGCACTTGGGAAAGCCCTAAAGGATTAGTAAAGAGGCTGGAAGACTCGGAAATAAGAGGAAAAGTAGAGATAGTCCAGACTATAGCATTATTAAGAATACTGAGAAGAGTCCTGAAGACTTGTGGAGACTTACTGCCACTCCAGTGAGAAACGACCAGCTAAAGGTGGTGCAAAAACTCTCAAAGGAATAAATGATAATATTGGAAGACTTAGAAATAAGAGGACAAATGGAGAGCATCCAGATGACAGCATTATTAATATCGGCCTGAAAATTGAGAAAAGTCCTGATGATTTGATTGATGATTTGTTGATTTTTATGGCATATCAACCATAGTAGGTTATTTAATGACAAGTGATCTTTTATAGGTATATGTTAAATATGATTTGGAAACACATTTTTTCAAAACATTTTAAATAAGCCCGAGCTTGTTTTTTTTTTTTTTTTTTTACAATCAAATGGTTTTAAGAATTTCTATCTAATGCAAATAATTCTAGTTACAATTAATTATTCGTTTACGTACAGTGAAGTGGGTACAACTATTGCTATTTAACACTAAATATTCTATTCAACATTACTCATTGGTTTACTCATACGAGGATCATTAAATAAGTTTCCAGACTTTTTTCGTATGGGCACTTTAATTGATAGAAAACACATGAAATTCTAGCCCTTTCGAAGTAATCTCCTCTGGCTGCAATGCACTTGTTGTACCGTTCCAACAACTTCTGAAAAGCCCCATGGAATTCCTCTTGTATGAGCGTGTCAATGAACTTCGTCACAGCCTCTTTCATCTCCTCAATTGCCTCATAACGACAGCCTCTGAGCTTAGGAAATAAGCAAAAGTCACAGGGAGCAAGGTCTGGACAACAGGGAGGCTGAGGAACTGTCTTGATGCCCATCTTGGTCAAATAGTCTGTGACAAGAATGGAGTTGTGGACTGGTGCATTGTCCTGCTGGAAATGCCACTGGGCCGATTTGAAGAGTGCTGGCCTCTTCCGACAGAATGTCTTCCTGAACTCCCTTAAAACCTCAACTTAGTAACACTGACCCTAACCCTAATCCTTTGGCCAATCAACCCTGGAGTATTGACTTCCTTACTCCTCCCACACCTCTCATCATCCCTCACAGACTCCCTGCCTTCCTTGAATCTCTTACGTCACTCAAAAACTGATGCTCGATCCATGCAAGATGGTCGAAAAGCAGTCTGAAGCATCCCATACGTTTCTGTGGCATTTTTTCCAAGTTTAAAACACCATTTTATTGCATATCGTTCTTCTAAAGTGTCCTCACGTCCAGATTGCATTTTTGAAATTCACCAGTTGTGACAATCATGCTTTAGTAGGGTGTATTCCAATTCCTGCCGTAGCAGTTCATTTAAAGCTGAAATCATAAAAATTGGTCAGTCATTGCATAAGATATGTAGCAATAACATAATGAATTTTCAAGAGTCTACGACAATTTCAAATGCCTGTACAAAAAAGTCTTGAAACTTATTTAATGCATCACGTAGTTAAATGTTTCCAAATATTGCTATGTATCACGAACAATTCAATTAAACATAAGTTATCTGTTTGCACGCAGTTAAATGATCAAACTGTCCAATTTCTAACAGTTAAGTTCAGCATAATTCATTTGCCTTCACACAATTTAAATGTCAAATCGGACCCTGTTAGGTGCTACCACTCCGGGCCAGAGTGGACCAGGAAGTGATGGCAATGAAGAGGTACTCCGTATTCCCATAAGCTCCAAGACTAGAGCCTTGCCATCCGATCATTTAGTGTCTTATCAAGGACCCTCGTTGGGAGAAGGGTGTCTTACCCCTCAGCAGTGATGTAGTCGGTACATTCTACAGTTCAAGCCAAATAGTCTTGGAGACTTGCTGTTATTTGAACTCCAATAAAACCCACCGGCTAACGCTGGTGAGAAAAACTCTCAAACAATCATAAAAATAATAATAACTTGAATCTTGCCAGAGAACTGAAATAACAATGTAACATGGTGATGTTGGTACCAGTTATAGCTGGAAGGCCTGGATCGATACCTAAAAACGTGGAAAATGACTGGAGAAATTGTTATATAATTGCGGAAGGATTTTTAAAAATATTTTTCGTTGGTTATATCTTATCATTCGGTTTGGTTAGGCTTAGAACTATTCGGCTAAGTGCACGTGCAGGTACACACATTGAGTGCAGTTCACGCTCGCGCGCGGAGGATATGACAATCACAAATGTCATAATAAAAACCCCAGATAGGAAATGGGACTGGGGTGCGAATGACGTCATACTCGGAAGCGAGGGACTGGGAATTTTGGTGATTTTTGAAAAAAGCAGTTAGTTGAGATTTTAACCTAGGGGAGGCTAGTTGATTTTTGAGCCTGGGCGAGGCCAGTCCAGTTGAAACTACGGGATGCGCCGTGCGTTTGTTGGGTCAGTTAGTTGAGATTTTAACCTGGGGGAGGCTAGTTGATTTTTGAGCCTGGGCGAGGCCAGTCCAGTTGGGGCCTACGGGATGCGCCACGCGTTTGTTGGGTCAGGTGGAACGGTCAGCATAGTAAAAATTTTGTCTCTCTCTCCTCGTGTCGTAAAACCTAAACTCAAGAAGTTAATAAACGTTTCGTACCTGAACTAAAGAAAGTCGTCTGTGTTTCGGGATTTCTATGCATATGAACATTTTATGTATTCGTATCATGGATATGTCACAGAATTAGAAACCAGAGGATGAATCGAGACCATCCAGACTACAGAATTGCTTAGATCGGCTAAAATACTAAGAACAGTCAGGGAGACCTGAGGATATTTGCTGTCACTCAGTCTCCAATAGATACCCACCAGCTAACGTTGGTGTGAAAAACTCGCAAAGAGTATATTGATGATAATAAAAATAATTGTAGGAGGAGAAGGAGGAAGAGGAGGATGGAGAGGCAAGTACCACGATGAGTAGATAAGAGAATAGTCAAAAAAAAAAAAAAAAAAAAAGAGAGAAGAGAGAAAATGGTCGAGATCGATAAGTAAAAGCATCACAATCACAATGAATCTACGTGCTTTCGTAAACTCTAACGATACCGGAAAAATCGAAATTCGAGAGAATCCCATTTTGGAAATGGTCCAAGATTCACTGGTTGCGAATGCCAAACTTTTCAAACAATCTTCCTTATCTTCATTCTTCGTCTTTTCTAGATCTTCTATTTTTTCTTCTCCTTTTCTTACCATTTTCTTTTTTATTTTATTCTTTGTCTCTTTTCGTCTCCTTTTCTTTTTTTTTGTTCGTTGTTATTTCCTTGCTTATTAATCTTCTTTTTTTTATCTCTCATTTTCATCTTTTTTTGTCTCATTTTGTTTTCGTTGTTTCTTATATCTATTTATTCTATTCATTTCTTCTGATACTCTCTCTCTCTCTCTCTCTCTTTCTTTCTTTCTTTCTTTTTCGTCATTCTTTCTTTCTTTCTTTCATTGTATTTATTATTCTTTCTTTCTTTCTTTCTTTCTTTCTTTCTTTCTTTCTTTCTTTCACTCTAGTTATCTTTCTTTCTTTCTTTCTTTCTTTCTTTCTTTTATCATAGTTAAGTATTGTAAAGGTGAAACAGCGGGTAAATTTTGTTTTAAAAACGGTCTGCTTCCTGCCGCCAAAAAAGCTGCATTTCATATCTTACGAATTTACCTGGGTCTGAACACCGACCGCTTCTTTTAAATGGAAATACACAATTACTTCTCTTAAGAAGTCATTCATTTTCCTCTCCCAAATGTGTCTACCCAACGTACACTGAACCTATACACTCCATACTTCGTTTATTTACTGAACGACATTTACTAAAATAACCATTACATTTGTAGCTCTTTATTAAATAGCGATGCTATTTGTCAATAGTTTTGGCATCACGCCTAGTATAATTCCTTGCAAGCTAGCGTAGGAAATTGTTGCTTGTGACTTCGAGTCTCACTGAGTGACCCATAAATCTGGTCTTGTGTTACAACAAAGCAACGCATTGTAGATAATTACATACCTCGATTATACTTTCAAAATGTTGAATAGAAGAGAGACGACAACACTGATTTACAAAAATGCAATCTGTTTCTTTCTTTTTCTTTTTATAACTTGAAATGTGCAGAGTAAGAGAGAGAGAGAGAGAGAGAGAGAGAGAGAGAGAGAGAGAGAGTCAAAGACAGCTTAGCTGCACACGCAGGAGTCAAAGTACGAAGCTTCAGTGAACCCCTTTTTTCTTCCTTCTCCCGTCGGGTCGAAATCTTCCTGGTTATATTACTTCCCCGTTCTCCAGGCAAATTCTCGTAGCCACACCTTCTCTGCCTACACAATTCACGTGGATTCGCTACCTTCTAATGCGCCACGTACACAATTTATGTGGTATTTCCGCCGAGAACACATGCGTCCTGTTTACTTTAGGTACCAGGTGCATTTCCTTTTATTTTCATTCAATCAGGGCCGACTTCCGCCGCTGCATCGACAGATGTCAAAAATGTCTTCAAGTTATCTAACAAGAAAACTGACACCTGAAATACTACATACGTATGATTTATCTATTCTGCATGCTGTTATTTCTTACAGGTACCAAAGGTAAGTGTTCAACCCCAGATAAAAGAAACTGCTTATTATCAAGGTAATCCAGTTCTCCACGACTTGCATAATTAGTTCAACATTCTATTATAGTTTCATTCTTTTGCAGAAAGCAAACGTATAAAAAGTTAATATATATTTGTCAGACGATGCCAGTGTTTAAATTACAATCAATGTTATTCGAGAGCTGAACGCTGAACTGTCAAACGACGCTTGAAACACAGCTTCCATTAGAATAACTAAGTTAAGCAGCAGTCAGTCTGTTCAGTACTTACATGAATAACCAGTTAGGAAGAGCAGCTATTGTTAGAAATTTAAGGCTCTTGGGGCGGACGAAGCAAAGCTTAGTAGTAATTTACTAAGCGTTTTGCTTAGATGGGGCACAAGGCCATACGATCGGGACATCCAATGAGACTCGAACTCATGTGTAAAGGTTTGCTAGACTAGCTTGCTAACCTATACACTACTCGAGGCGCCCAGATAAGTTAATAAGCTTATTGCTTAGATGTAGCACTAGGCCGAATAAAAGGGGCACCCGGTGAGACTCGAACTCACTCGTGAACGTCTGCTAGATGAGCTTCCTAATCATTACATCACCGGAGGTACCTAGATAATTTACTAAGCTTTTTGCTTAGATGTGTCTCAAGGCTGTAAGAATGGGGGTATTCAATGAGACTCGAACTCACTCGTGAAAGTTTGCGAGTCGAACTTGCTAACCATTACCCTACCCGAGGCGCCCAAGCAAAGTGTAATAAATAAAAAAAACCTGTGTACACACACATTCACACGCACACTCATGTATACAGTCATATGCACACACACGTACGCGTATACACGAGCACACACACATACGCATGGAAACAGTCACATGCTAACATGTTTACACACACACACACACAAGTTCATGCACACAAACATCCACAAACACACGTGTACACACACACGTTCCTGGAGGCACGTGCACACACGTACACACACACCCGCATGCAGACATGGATGCTAACATACACGCACACACGTATAAGAAAACACACGTCCACATAACTATGTGCACGCGCACACAAATATACCCCCACTCATACGTAGACATACACACATGCACACCTGCACACACGTTTCCCAGTTCCAAAGAATCTTGTTTTTGGCTAGTTGACATATTAGAGCACAATGTATGGGAAGATGTGGACGAAATTTCCGGACTCGTATGTTTACATCTTCAACTTTAAACAGTAGCCCTGTCGGCTTGGTGTGAAAGACTGTAGAATACAACGACTGAATCTCTGCAGAGGGGTTAGACTTCCCTCTGACGAGCGTCCTAGATATGATACTAAAAAAATCTAATGATGAGGTTCCAGTCTTTGAGGAATTTGTCGTTGCTTCCATGTCAACTAGCTCAGTCGGCAGGAGTTATAGAATGCATCGACTGCAGAGCGATAAAACCGCCCCACGACTATCCTGGACCTGACTCAAAACCATCTAATGATAGTAAGGTTGGAAGTTTTCATTGCCATCACTCCCATGTCTACCATAGCTCGTAGTAATTGATAGGGTTCTATCTATACATATTTACCCAACCCCTCCGCTTGGGCAAGATATGACACAAGGTCAATTTTTTTGCGGAGTTTAACAGGTTTGAATTCAGAGTTTTCCTTCTCTTAGACTAGTTGCCTCACCAGGGCTGAAGAACCCAGTTTGCCCTACTATTTTACCCATAGCTGGAGGGAGAATAATTAGATTCATACCTTTCCCAGGGGTATTAGTGCAATGTGAAATGCAATCAGTCTCGTCCAGGATTTGAACTCGTGTCGCCGTGTCCAGTTCCTACGGGTTCTATCTATAGGTCATATCGAATTGTTTGACATTTAAACTGAGTGCAAACAAATGACATGCTAAATTGAATCTTAGAAATAGAACTGTTAAAAGTGAAAATCCCTCCAAACTGTGTCCTAACAAATAACTGCTGTGAAAATGTGACTGTTATATTAGCAATACTTGAAACCATTTAACTCGGTACAAACAACTGATTAAGTATAAATAGAAATACTCGGAACTGTTTAACATTATGCAAAAAAATAAATTTATAATATAATTCCTCTATTCAAAAAATAAAAAAAACGTATATCTATTTCCTTGTCTAGTAGGTTGAGTGTTCAACAATGTTCCGGGAGACCTGGGTTCAATCCCAGGTCGCGTCACACCAAAGATTTTTAAAATGGTACTTGATACCTCCTTGCTTAACACTTAGCGATATAAGGTACGTATGAAGGGTAAAGTAGGGCAGTCCAGGGAAAGGAGTAGCGCCCCCCTCTACACCTCAGTGTAGTAGCAATTGAAAAGGGAATCTTCGGGTCGCCCTCAATTACGATCGCCAACAACTTATGAGGTTATGATTATGGAGATGTGTTTCTCCAATCCTCTTGGGAAGTCGTTGCCCAGGAGGTGACCGTGTCCACTGTAAGAGTACAGATGTAACAACAACACATATCAGTTTAATTGGCTGCGCATTTACCACGACTAGATAATTTAGCAGCGGTTGTGAATGATGTGGACCAGTAACTTAGTGGTAGAGTTTCGGCTCTGTGGTCACTGGTTCGATTACCAGTGGGGAAGATCATGGTGTACACGGCTGATGAGACCTAATAAGGTTTAAATAGCTGTCCAATGGTTCCCTGTGTCACGCGCAGTGCATGCTGGATTTTCTGGTCATGATAATTCAATTTATAACTGTTGTGAACTGTTTTAATTTTTTTTACATATATTCACATAGCTTGAGCTCAAATATCTCAACTAGTTAAGAAGATAAAAGAATTAACATGCAGCCAGAATTGAACTCATGATTTAGATTATGTGAGAGTAGCTCGTTTAACTTTCAATTCACGCTTAAACACTTGTATACCGAAGTTAAGCATCAATGAGCCAGCTCATTACTTAAATGGGTGACTACTTAAGAAGAGCAGGGATTGTAAACAATTCGAGGCCCAAGAAGCAAACTCTGCAAAGCTCAGTAAATTATATATAAAAAAACAACTTTTATTTCTGTATTGCAGTCCTCTCTCTGCTTATTTCAAGTGCCTCTTTGAGAAATATTAGAAAGCGATTTTGAAATCTGTTACTGCTGTAGTGAGGTCAGTCGTTATAGTAACGGGCACATTAGTTGACACAGTAAATACCCTCTTCAATATCGTGAAGTATTTGCGAAGTTTTAAAGACGTGTTTGAACCGGGGGAGTCAATATCCATAAGTTAACATGGGATTTCAATCGTTTGAGTTGCAAGAAGCGTTGGCAAATCTTTCTGGAAATTTTTCATTGGGAAAAAAATTACACATCGATAGAATCATTTACTTTACAAAGTCGCATTTAGTGCGTATACCTACATCCCAACAGATTTCCAAAAACTTCAAAGGGTGTCACCGTAGTGTAGTGATTAACGTGTTGGACTGCGACGTCGTAGAGAATCCGAAATTTTGGACTAATACCCTTGAGAAGGGTATGAAGCTCCTTATCTCCCAAGATATGGGTTAAATAGTACGACTACTGCTATTTTAAAAGGGTGGCTTTGACACAAAGGTTAATATGGCTCTAAAGAGAGAAAGAAAAAAAAATGTAATAACTTAAATCATTCAGTGTGCGAATATGTATGCATGTAATTATATATATGTGGTAGGTCCCCCATCTGAGTACAAGTCAGGCTCGTCACTGCTTAGCTTCGGTAATCGAACGAGAACCGGCGTGTTCACTGCGATTTGACCGAAAGCCTATATGGCAATAGAATAGGGAAACTTGGAGGTAAAATCCATGGACTCTACTCGGTTGTCCGGTTTGTTGCATGTCAACCCTTGATGGGTTATTTAATGCCAAAGTCATTCTTCTCTTTTGGGAATCAAATAATAGATTTTCACGTAACTAATGATCATCATCATCCTCATCATGTCGTGCCGCCAGCATGGATATCCCTGACCCTCTCTCGACACTCCTCCTTATCGTTCATCGCTTCCGGTAGGTCCTTAGGGCTACATCCCGTATCCTCACAGAGCTGTTGTATGTAGGTTCGAGCTGGTCATCCTGCTTTTGGCCTGCTATAGGAGGGGTCCGTTGGAGTATATCACTTATGAGCTCGTCCCTGCTTCTCCAGCAGAGTCCTGCATGTTTGGTTCGTCTAACTTTGATAGTTTTCATGATGGAAGGTAGGTGGCCGTACAGCTAGTGCCTTGTGGGGTGTTTCCAGCAGGACTTGTTCAAAATTGCTTGCAGCCCTCTAGCTTCTTCTCCAACCGTTTAGTCAGCGTCTAAGTAGTGCATCCATATAGCAGTATCGAGACGACCGCTGCTTGGAAGAAATTGCGTTTCATTTTATCGGTCAGGTCTGACTTCCATATGACCGACAGCTTATCGATAGCTGTCCATGCCTTCGTTAGCCGCGAGTCGATGTCTTTTTCGGGTGACGCTTCCTAGGTAAGTGAACTTGTCTACTAGTTTTAGAGAGCTACCGCTTAGTGTGGAAATGTCACCCGTTTGATTATCATCTATAAATAGATATATCTTCAAGAAACTATTATTACACAGATATGTGTTAAATTTTATCACTACTATTCTTCAAAGATGGCTTTAAGGTTACGTAATCCACAAAGATTGATATGCCATTAAACAAATAAACTAAATCGAACATACTCTAAGTACAAATAATTTACATGCAGTGAAATGGAAACCGCCTCATTTATAATTCGAATTCGGGTAACTGATTCCATTTCGTACGACGATATGCGCCTTAAAAATTGTTCGCGCGAAACGTGAGTGATTATTTTTCAGGTAAGTTCTTTGCTATCGCACAAATAACACTCGCTTAGTGAGTATGATTATACTCCAATGACAAAACGAGGCAAGAAAACCAGTAATCACAAACAGGATAGGATAATGCGATTTTCTTCTCACAATGCAACAGTACTAATTTGAGTTGGTCTACCGCTGATATCGCCATGTTCTTCCGCGAGACCACAATCATCTTTTGCCATATTGTCGTTCTGCTTACATATTCTTTCAGAGTTCCTGTTATCTTTAGAATATCTTCGAGAGCCGTTGGGATTGAAATACATAGTTGGCAATATAAATGATCAACATATAAAAAACAAATACAACTTCTATGGATTTTTTACACTGTCCGGTATGTAAGATTTAAACTAGTTAGAATCATATTCATATCGTGCTTAAAATCATTTTTTAAAAATCGTTTGTAAAAAATGTTTAAAACTGGCAGATTTCTAACGTCTTTTTTATAAAAAAATTTGTTTTTATAAAACAATGGTCTGGATATTACTCTATCCCTTTCTGTTTCTCTGCACACACACACATACACATACATTTATACATTGATACACACACACACACACACACACACACACACACACACATATATATATATATATATATAAATTGTTAGTGGATTTGTGATGAATTTTGAATTCTAATATATCGTTATTATTAATAACAAAAAATATTCAAGAAAGGTTACGTGTTGTTATTTTCGAGTTGATATGTAAAATCAACGGGAGATGCAATCTTTGCAATGGTAGGTTAAATCTATCTTATCTATCTGCGATTTTGCTTGGTCTTTATTCCGTGGATATATGAGTAATATATCATCTATGTAACACCTACCTTCTTAGGGTGTCCTCGTGGTGTAATGGTTAAAGCGATGAACTGCGGAATCGTAGTACGCGAGTTCGTACTCCAGTCGCGCTATTAGGTTCACTTTCGGGCAAATACCCTTGGGAAAGGTATGAACCCCCTTATTCTCCCTCCAGCTTGGGAAAGGTATGAACCCCCTTATTCTCCCTCCAGCTATGGGTAAATAGTAGGACGGACTAGGTTCTTCAGCCTTGGTGAGGCAACTAGTCTTGGAGAAGGAAAACTCTGAATTCAAACCTGTTAAACTCTGCTTAAAAATTGACCTTGTGTCATATCCTGCCCGAGCGGAGGGGTTGGTAAATAGTACCTTCTTAGGATTTTTTCATTAACAAATAATAACAATAGATTATATATATATATATATATATATATATATATATAGAGTGCAGCTGAAATATATCCCTCAATTCAAACCACATATGTGGTGCAACGGAATTTAGGCAGGTAGCAATGGTAGCTCTCTCAAGCTAATATTTTATCATTTATATTTGATATTTATCCTACCTTTCTCGATGTTGGATTTAAAATAAGGTCCATGCTCTGATCGGAATGGACACATGGGGCCATGCACGAATCGAGACTCATGCACAGCCATCGCAAAAAAATCTTTACCCATTCTTTCTTGTTTAATGGCATATCAACCTTCGTGGACTACTGCATGCCAACTCCTTTAAATTCAGTGGCGGTACGGTTCAACCCATTGCTGGCTAGGGGATATAAGAGTGTTCATACCTTTAAAAAGGGTATTAAATCTAAAGTGAATATAATAGCGTGACTGGGGTTTGAACTCAATTATCACGAGCGTGGTGTAATGGTTATAGTCGTTGGAAATGAACTCGGCGACACGAGTTCAAATCCTGGACAAAGCAAATAGCATTTCACAAAGCACTGATTCCGTTAGTAAAGGTTATTAACCAGTTATACTCTCTGCAGCTATGTGTAAATAGTTGGGTAGACTGGGTTCTTTAGCCATGGTATGGCAACCAGTCTAGGAGAATGAAAATACTGAATTCAAACCTGGTAAACTCCACTTAAAAACTGCAAAGGGGTTGGGAGTAAATTCATACTACAAAGTCGTACTTCTGCAGGATATCCACGAAGCTACCATGACTCCCCTGATAGTATCTTAAAAAAAAAGGAACATTAAGACAATGACTAGATGGAGCTTGTCCGAATGTACCTCGAAAGAATGTGAGTATTTACACCAACTCACGTATTGCTGTCAGGATGTGACATAAGGTCCTTTTTTAAAAGAGGAATGTCATAGAAGATACTCTCAGAGAAGTTATAACATTTCTTTTAATCAACAGTGGAAGATTCCAAGGTGTTGACAGGGGTGTTGAACAGGAAGACGTTGTTCAATATCATATAAAGTGCTCCAATAGAAGAGTTAACATTCTTTTTAAATACAGACACCCGCACACATTCACATGATATCAATCTATCTCACTCTTCCCCCTCTCTCTCTATATATAGAGTGCGTGAGTGCATGTGCGCACGCGCATGTGTGTGTAAGTGTGTGTGTGGGAGAAAGAGAGAGAGAGAGGGGGATAAATTTTGCTGAGGATGATTTTATTCCTAGGAATATTTGCCAAAATTTTAATTTTAGACGTTCATCAGGACGTTATTCTATATATATATATATATATATATATATATATATATATATATATTTATGTGTGTGTGTGCGTATGAATGTATCATAGCTTGGGTGCGTGAACGAAGATTAAAAAGAGGTCTATGCTGACTGCAAGCATGTTCTTAGCTGATAAGGCCACTGGGAGACAGATAGTCACGGTCACAACTGAAGAGGTGGATAGAGTTTGATCGACCAGTGTTGTGGGTCATTCTCGTGAGTCTTGAGAGTGGCTCTGTGTGTGTTTTCAAAGGTAGAGACAACATGGATAGAGGTGAGGTGCCAAGCGTCAAGGTTTTTTGTGACGGTGGACTGTGCATTTTTTTGAAGCAGTCCATGTAATGTTTCCTTGGTGGCCCTCAGTTGCGATGACCCGAAAAGATCTCAGAATACAGTGTGATCTTGGGCTGGCTATGATTTCCCATCCAAGGGACGAAAGTGGCATATATATATATATATATATAAGATTGAGTTGAATATTCATCGACATAACCACAAATAGAATAAAGATTTTTATTCATTTAAGTTAAAGGTTCGATAAAAAAAAACGAAAACAAATAATCAAATAAATAGATAAATAAAAAAATAAAATAAAATGATTTATCTAATATACTGAACTTCTAAATAAATATGTGCCTTAGCAAGAACTTTTTATGACTTTTGCATCCGCTCGTAAATGCTCCCTTGCATAACTAATGATCAAAGTATATATATATATATATATATATATATATATATATATATATATCGGTAATACCCTCAGAAAAGGTATGAGCCAATTATTTTCTCTCCAGTTTGGGGGGAACATTCGGGAAGATTGGTCTGTTCAACCTTGGTATCGCAGCTCATCTAGGAGAAGAAAAACTTTGAATTTAAACCTATTAAACTCCGTTAAAACCTGACCTGGTCTTGCATTCTATTCTATTTGTGCGAAGGAGTATATATATATATATATATATATATATATATATATATATATCCCTTCGTACAAACAACATGCGACATCAGGTTAATATATATATATATATATATATATGAGAATAATAAAAATAAAGAAAAACATATTAGTTTATATATATATATATATATATATATATATAAGTGTGTGTGTGTGTGTGTGTCTTTATTTAATAGCAAGGAAGCTTATCTTCGACCACAGGTTTCAGGCAGATGATTGTCGTAATAAGACCTGCGGTTGCAGATATGCAGCCATGCATATAAGCATCCAGCTACTAAAAAATAAAATATATTCATCTATTATTATATGATAGCTCTATTATCGATATTTAGCACTCTCCAAATTATAATGCATTTGGTCTGCCACTAACCCACAAAGTGAAATAGTGACTACCATTTACTACTATAACACACACACACACACACACACACACACACACACACACACACACACACACACACACACATACATATATATATATATATATATGGAAAACTGTGCGGATAACCTTTTAGGATAGAACTGTTGTATATTGACCTCCGACCCGGCCAAACATGCCATTCCAAAGACGGCGGGAGTGCATATTCCGTTAGCGTGGGCGAGCTTGACTGACAATATGGGATAGGGTTAAAAGCCCACGGTACAGTCACAAACTGATGCACCGGAAGAGGGTGACCTGTCAACTGCATGACAGTTATTTCCGCTCGATGACTATCAAAAACATGCCATTCCAAAGGAGTGTGCGTTGAACTATTATATAACTCAGTGCACAGGAAATTCACCGAGTTTTTTCGAGACCAGAGAGTTTGGAGACAAGACCACTTAGTGACAAGATGCGGTAGAGAAAGCCAGCACTTAGCAGAGAGCTGGGCCCCCGGGCCTCCGGTTGAACAACGTTGATGGCCATAAGAGTGGGGTGGACAATATGTTGCAGTTCTCTCCGGTCTCCAACTCCCTCTCACACACAACCCTTTTCAATAAAGTGAGAGGTATATTTTTCTAAAAGATCTGTGTCGCTCGTCTTTATAGTGTCGTCATTATGATTCTGCATGCATATGTAGATGTATATGTATTAGAACTAGATGTCCAACAAGTAGTGGTATTATGCCAAATCAAAACTACATTTAGTAAGTAACTATTCATATGAGATATTTTTTTTCCAAACTGAAATAATTGTTCCTAAAATAAAGTTTCACCATAACATTGATAAAAGTCTTTATTGAAAATCTCTCAGCTAAATTTGTAACTTTTTCATAAAAGTAAGCTATTATTAGCGACGAATCAAGTCTCGTAGAAATATTGCAGAAAAAAAAAATTAATACAAAACTACAACAAAACTAATATGCTACGGAGATAGCGTTACACTCCTCGGTGTGGAATGGAACCTTGCCTGACATTCGACCAAATAGCTTTTCCGTAATAATACGCAACACGCTTGATCATGCTACCATATACCGTAAGCATCAGCTCGTTTTACACCGAAAATAGTCCGTAATTCGATGTATAGTGTTCGCTTACAAAGACAACTGTCAAAAAACAGATAGGATCAGAGTTCAATCTCAAGTCCCGCAGTTGCTTTTTTTGGGAGGGACTTCATATTTCTTGCATCAAATATTTAGCCTTGAGTTTGAATTTAACAAAAACTTCACTGTTAAAATAGAATGTAGCTTTACGCATTCGGTTTAAGTTACTTTCGGATATGTCACTGACAAGAGAATGACAGACTTGGAGTCAAGCATATATATATATATATATGTATATATATGTGTGATTGTATGTGTCCGTGTTTGTGTGGGTGTCAGTGTAAGGCTTCGGCTTTAAATAGATACGTTACATAAGAACTTCTTTCTTATTGGTTGGATAATGAAGTTTTCATTTTCATTCCCTTCTCAATTTGTATTTTGTTGGCGATTACCTTGCAAATGGAGAAGAAAATTGAAGTTGAGATATAAAAAGTTGAAATGAATGTTAGATATGAGCTATATGGGTTCATTATATTCTCTTTTTATGATTCAATTTTATATTCTATTCGAGTTTCTCGTGTATATATATATATATATATATAGATAAACGGAGAGAGATAAAGAAATAGATCGATATATAGATATGAACATCCATAGATAGACAGATGATAACACACACACACACACACACACACACACACACACACACACACACACAGATAGATAGATATGAACATACATGAACAGATAGAGAGATAGATAGAAAGATAGATATGAATATACGTATATATATATATATATATATATATATAGAGAGAGAGAGAGGGAGAGAAAGAGAAAGAGAAAGAGAGAGAGAGAGATAAAGACAACGATAGATATGAACATCTATCGAGGAGGTGCTCGTGGTGTAATGGTTATCGTCGTTGGAAATGGACACGACGACACGCGTTCAAATCCTGGACGAGACCGATTGCATTTCACATAGCGCAAATACCCTTGGGAAAGGTATGAATCCAATTATTCTCCCTCCAGCTATGGATAAATAGTTGGACAGACTGGGTTCTTCAGCCTTGGTGAGGCAACTAGTCTAGGAGAAGGAAAACTCTGAATTCAAATCTGTTAAACTCCGCTTAAAAATTGACCTTGTGTCATATCCTGCCAGAGCGGAGGGGTTGGGTAAATATGAGCGGAGGGGTTGGGTAAATATGAGCACTGAAAATTAAACGTAACCCCGTGGTTGGTAAATAAGGATCCTTAGGTAAATAAAGAATGTGTTTTATTATAGATAACCCATTTTATCTTGTATTTGTACGTTATGTGCACATTTTGTTTCCAAGTGCAGATAAAAAATTGCAGACTCTTAACAAACGTTGAAGCCTTTTTCCTATTGATAATAGTAAAATAGGAAAATTGTTTGAATTTGTAACGAGAAAGTCAATAATGAAATATATAAAAATTTCACAGAATTCAATGAAAATATTATGAAAATTTTACTATTGAAAATATTCACGGCAACTGAAAACCAATTTATAAGTTACAAGATTACAAGATATAGTTCTTTTTTCTCTTTCTTTCTCTTTCTCTCTGTCTGTCTCTCTCTCAGTCTCTGTCGCTCTGTCTATCCAAGGCTGTTCATATGTATGCATATAAGGCTCTCTCTCTCTATATATATATATGTGTGTGTGTATGTATATAAAGCTATTTACACACACACACACACACACACACACACACACACACATATATATATATATATATATATATATATAACTCTGTTTTATATACATATATCGTTTGAAATATAAACTTGTATATATTTACCTACTCATTCGCACGAGCATGATGCTGCACAAGGTCAGTTTGAAGCGGAGTTTGACAAATTTGGATTCGGAGTTTTTTCTCACCCAAACTGGTGGCCTACAATTTTCCTAAAGTTGGAAGGAGAAGGATTAGATTCATACCTTTCCCCTGGGTAATAGCGCCATTTCAAATGTAAACAGTATTGTCCAGGATTTGAACTCTTGGCGCCATATTCACTTTCTAAGACAGTAACCATTATACCACGAACACTTAAAAAAAATTACGTGTATCATGGAAGTTCTCCTCCTCAAACATTAAAGTCTTTGATCTTGAAACAATCTAAATGAATAACCGAAAATTCTTGTTTGAGCATTTCTTTTTTTTTTCTACGGAAACACGAAAGTGTTAACAAAAAAAAAGTAAACTTGCCTGAGTCCTTTAACTAACATATCTTAATGTAGGCTCGATAGAGTGTGTGAGAACGATACAGAGAGATCATTGGCCAGAATAAGCTGCCCCTTTTGTATCTTCCGGGTATTTGTACAAGATTTCCGCCTTGGAGAGGCAACCGATTGTTTCTAGGTTGATCTTAGCGTTCGGCACGCTAAAAAGACGCCCGACTATTAGTGCTGCGAAAACTTTTTGTGTGGCCCGCGGTCATGGCAACTGACCACAAACGTGCGATCTCTTTTGCTCATCTGCCAGAAGTGCCTTTTTACCTCAACACCCACTTCCTCCCTCCTCTCTCTCTCTCTCTCTCTCTCTTTCTCAACGGTGATTTTCACAAAAGTCTTACAATTAATGTTAGATGCTTGATAACCTATTGTGTTGCGTGGGTGTAAGGGAGAACAGGATGTTAATAGAGTCGGCCTTTAAGTAAAGAGAAGTGAGGCACGAAGAAGGAAAGAGTAGAAGAGAGAGAGAGAGAGAGAGAGAGAGAGAGAGAGAGAGAGAGAGAGAGAGAGAGAGAGCAATCATTAATGGTTCCTGCTAATCACAATGAAGAGGAGAATCGATAATTGATCAATGGATCTTACAAATGATAGATAAGTTTATAGGTATCTAAATTAATGTATGATGATAATAATAATAACAATAATAATATTGTTGAGATTGATGAGAATACTGAGAAGAGTCCTCGAGACGTGAGGAGACTGGCTGACAGATTCCAATGAAAAACCAACAGCTAACGCTGGTATGAAAATCTCTCACTGGGAAATGTGCAAGAAATTTAAATTTGACCATACGATCAAATGGTATATGCACAATCCAGCACCTGTCTTAGAAAATGACTCCCATAAACTCCTATGGGACTTTTACATACACACGGATAACCTAATCTCGACCAGAAGACTAGAACGTATAATAATCAATAAAAAAAGAGAGAGAATTTGCAAAATTGTCGACTTTGCTGTCCCAGCTGACCACAGAATAAAACTGAAAGAGTGTGAAAAGAAGAATAAGTACCTCAACTTTGCTAGAGAATTGAAAAAAAAACTATGGAACATGAAAGGGACGATTATATCAATTACGATTGGTGCTTTTGGCACAGTAACTAAAGGATTATTAAAGGGCTTGGAGGATTTGGAAGTTGGCGGATGAGTGGAGACCATCCAAACGACAGCATTGTTGAAGATGGCTTGAATACTGAGAAGAGTCCTAGAGACTCGAGGAGACTTGCTGTCACTCAAACTCCAGTGAAAAACTGATGTGAAAACTCTGAAGGAGTAAATAATAATAATAATAATAATAATAATAATGGAGAAGATGATATATTGAGAATTGTGAAAGAAATTTAAATTTGACCACACTAGCAAATGGTATATGCACAATCCAGAATCCGTCTAGGAAAATGAGATGGATAAGATTCTCTGAGATTTTGAAATACAAATTGATCACCCCATACTGGCCAAAGACTTGACTTAGTAATTGTTAAGAAAATAAACGACAGAGAATCTGCTAAATTATTGACTTTGTCATCCCAGCGGACTACAAAGTGAAAATCAAAGAAAAAAAAGAGACAAGTACTTAGACCTTGCCAGATAACTAAAAACGCTATGAAATATGAAAGTGACGGTAATACGAATTGTAATTGGTGCATTCGGAATGATTCCCAAAGACTTGGTGGAGGGGCTTCAAGATTAGGAAATCAGAGGGCGAGTGGAGATCATCAAAATTACATTTGTCTCGTTGACATCGATCAGAATACTGAAAAAAGTCTTGGTGACATGAGGAGACTTCCTGTCACTCAGACCCAAGTGAAAGACCATCAGGTAACGTTGGTGTTATTTAATGCCAAATCCATTTTTTACAAATAATCAGTTCAATTTCAAACAATTCAGTTTATTGTAAGTATAGTTTCAAAGTCAAAACTGTTCCATTTCAAACAATTCAGTTTAGCATAAGTACGCAATTCAAATGTAAGTACACAGTTTAACTGTCAAAAATTTTTCTGTTTCAACTTATTCAGTTTAGTCGAACAGTTCTAATTTAAACAATTTAGTTAAGTATAACTATGTTTTTTGTTTATCACAGTTAAATGTCAAAACAGTGCTATTTCAAGTAATTCGGTATAGCATAAGTACACAGATTAGTTAAATTTAACCCATAGATAGGGCCGCATAGGAAGATAGGATTTGAACTAGTCCTCCGTTTATATTTTTTTCAAAGATAATCGTTCCACTTCAAGCGCATCAAATCTACAATTGGTACCACCGTTACCTTCATCTATCCAAAGAAGCAACCAGTTTGGGAGTACGAAAAAAATGAAATCTAAACCAATTGTCGCATATCATACAGCTGGACAAATAACAAAAAAATCGTACATATATAAAAACACAATCTATATTTTTATTCTTCGACGGCGACGATTGTGTGTAGTGGGAATACAGTCAGAGAGAGTTTGCACATATCTTTCTTATGAGGCGGGGACCCTTTTTGTGAAGTAGTGTGACGGCCGGAGAACACACACGAGGAGCTGATAGGTCTGCTTGAGTGACCAGCGGGTCTCTCTCCTTCGCTTAAGCGATCAGCAGGTCTCTCCCTCTCGTTTGAGCGACCACTTGATTTCTGCCTTCAGTCCAAAATTACTGACCTTATATTGTCTTTTTAAGTCCCATGCAGATATATGAATATCCTTTTCACCCTCATACTTTTCTGTTTATAGCTGGTTATCGGAACTTACATACTTCCGTTTTTTCCGGTAATTTGTTGAGGTTATTTTGCGACCGTATTGAATCTGCTAATTCCGTCATCGCCAGCTAAGCTAGTATATTACACAGTGACCTAAAAACAACTTATAGGGCATCAATACAAAGACAAATTCCATCTGATGACTGGAGTTCAGAAAACCGTGGCTGTAGAATACACCGAGTACTTCTCTGCAGAGGAGTAAGACGCCCCTAACGAGAGTCCTGTATATGACACTAAACAATCTGATGGCGAGGTTCCAATGATGCAGGAGCTTAGGGGAATGTGGAGTACCCATTTATGGCCATCAGTCCCAAGTCCACTCTGGCCCGGAGTGGTAGCACCTGGTTGAGTCCTATCTATGGGTCAAATAGGATTAAATTGTGTACTTATGCAAAACTGAATTGGTTAAAATAGAACTGCTTTGACATGTAAACTGCGTACTTATACTAAACTGAGTTGTTTGAAATAGAACTGTTTTGTATGCTAAAATGAATTGTTTGAAATAGAACTGTTTATATATATATGAATAGAGTCGGCATTAAATAGCGTACAATGGTTGATATGCCAAAAAACCCAACCAAACCAAACCAATCAACCAGAAAGACGTTGCAACGTCTGGAATTTCTGTTTCTTTGCGACTTTCCGTTCCTCTCAAACTTAACTGTGTAAGTGCTTATTATAGTCTGCACAATTCCCAACACTTTAATCTCTTGTCTATTCGCGCAAGGACAGTGCAAGGAAATCGGTTATAATTGCACAAAAAAATAAATGCAGTTTTTGTCAATCTGTTGATTTGTTGGTCTTTCTGCCAACCCTGTGTATGTAAAAGCATTAAAAAGCCGATTCATTTATTATATTTTCTAGTTTTGAAAATTGATCAACAAGAAAACAAAAGACAAAAAAACAAAAAAAAAAAACAATAAAGTGTATATCCATAAAAATGAATACAGTTAGCAAAATAAAAAAAGAGGCGAAAAATATGAAATAAATAAATTTGAAACTTAAACGAAAGTATCTATAAAATCTTGAGCAATTTCACTGTAGAAGATTAAATTGAATAAAACTGAATAAAATGAAGTAAACACAAGAAAAGAAAAAAGTAAAAAAGGGGGAAAAAATTAATAAAAAAACAAAAAAAAAACGAAATCTAGAAAAATTGGAGAAAAGAAAATTTCAATCGAAAAAAGTGTCCGAAAGAGTGATTTTGGGTTGAGATAATGAATGAGAAAAAATATCCAAAGAAAATCATAATTTTGAAAATATATTTTGAAAAAAAATTAGAAGATTAAAAAAAAAGATTTAATTAAGAAAGATAAAATAATCATGATAAATAAAAAGAAAAAAGTAAAAACTATGAAAAAAGAAAAAGAAAGAAAGAAAGAAAGAAAGAAAGAAAAGAGAATAAAGAATATAACGTAAGAACATAAGAATATCCTCGGGTTGTAAGAAAAAACACGATGGAGTAAAAGAACCGCTGGATCACGAGAAAAGTCAACGAAGAAGAAGAAGAAGAAGAAGAAGAAGAAGAAGAAGAAGAAGAAGAAGAAGAAGAAGAAATGATCAAACAAGGGGAGTCGGAGAAAATAGGAAAGTCGCGACAACAACAAAAAAAAAAAGCCACTAAAAGAACAAGAGAAAATAAAGAAGTAAATCTAAAACGAATGAATGAATGAATAAATGAAGAAAGAAAGAAAGAAAGAAATATACAAGTAAAAACAAAAAAGTAAAAATTAGGAATAACAAAGAAAAAGAAAAAAAAACAAGAGAATAAAGAAAAAAATGAAGAAAATTAAAAAAAGCAGTTGAAATCAAAAGAAAGAAAGAAAGAAAGAAAGAAAGAAAGAAAGAAAGAAATAAGAAAATTATGGGAGGACATCAGGGGAAAGAGAAATGCAGTTAATTAAACGCAAATAAGAAAGAAATACAGTAAAGAAAATATAACTAAATACATAAAGAAAAGACAACTGTTGAAAGAAAGAAAGAAAAAAGAAAGAAAGAAAAATATGATAATATATGGATTAAGAAAGGAAGGAAGAAAGAAAGAAAGCACAGAAAAACCATTGCACCACATAATATGACTTTATGATAAAAAGCAAGAAAGAGGAAGTGGAAGACAAAACAAAAAAAAAAGAAAAAGAAAAGAAAAACTAAGATAGGCACCAGAGAAACCCTTCTGATTTGATGGTTGTTCTAAAGAAGAAGAAGAAGAAGAAGAAGAAGAAGAAGAAAAAGAAGAAGAAGGAAAAATTGCCATTGAATCAATAAAAAAGGCGTTTAACTGATTGAGTCTGAAGTCATAGCATGCACTCCCATTTGAAGCCGCACCTCACATTTTGTCAGAGCAACGGCATCTATTTCTAGTATCGAAAAATTCTATTTTTATCAGGAACTGGGCATAAATCGTGCTGCTACCATTATTTTTTTTTTCATTTGTTGATTTGAATTTTTATATAATTTTCTCTACAATAGATCTTGATGTTTTGATATAACATGTTTATTCATATTTGAGAAGAAATTCTGTGAAATGAGACTTCCTGATATTCAAATTTTCAAGCAGAAGTTGAATAACATTTTTTTATCTCATTTCGTGATTTGGTTTGTCTTGTTTGTTTAATGGCATATCAAGCTTTGTCGGGTATTTAATGTTAAAGTAATCCTTGAAGAAGAATAGCAGTGATACTATTTTAGCCATAGTTGGGGGCGGGGATAATGGGGTTCACGCTTTTCCCCAACTATTTGCCCCAAAACGAACGTAATAGCGCTACTAGATTTTATATACGCTTACTTCGAGGCAACTATCCAGCACTTTAGCCATTGCGCTACCAAGACTAGTCCTTACCCATACCTGAGTGTTTGATTTGGTTTCTTTATTTAATGGCATATCAACCTTTGTAGGTTATTTAATGCCAAAGCCATTCTCCTAGAACAACCGTACTGGTACTATTTAACCCATAGTTGGGAGGATAAGGAGGTTCATACCTTTCCCAAGGGTATTTGCCCGAAAGTGAACGTAATAGCGCGATTCCGTAGTCCATTGCTTTAACCATTACACCACGAGGACACCCCCACCCCTACCTGAAGAGATACTAGTTGGATGTAAACCTTTCCTAAGGGTATTAATGGTATATCAAACTTCATGGGTCATTTAATGCCAAAGCCATTCGTTTAGAAGGGCAGCAGTTGTACGATTTAACTCATAGGAAGGATAAGAGAGTTCAAACCTTTCTTAAGGACATTTGTCCAAAAGTGAACGTAATAGCTCAACTAGAGTTCGAACCCACTTACTTCAATGTCACATTCCATCTCGTTAACGTCTACACTACGGTGGAATCACTCTTCCTTTTGTTAATGTACTGGGTGTCTCAAAATAGATGCAACCCAATAATAGGATAATGATTTATTACTGAGACAAACGCAATGACGGTCATTTGGACAACGTCTTGTAAAAAAGGCATCTTTTGAGCTAGAGATATAAAATCAATGTTTTTTTTAATTGTTACTCTATTAGCTTCCAGGACATGCAACTTTTGTGAGTTTGTAGTCTCATTTATAAACCATTATCATAATAATGGATTGCATCTATTTTGGGACAGTTTTTAATGATTTTGTCTCCAAATAAGTAATGACGCAAAATATTTTTCCTTTTTTGTCCAGGCCGTTGTGATCGAGTATAGTTGTTATAGTATATTATTTTCAAATCTAAAACCAAAAAGAACACAACATTATTATTAGTAGAGTTATTAGCAGTCACATGGGTCCTATGTATATTGAGATACCCTGTATTTTCAAAAATAGGTTAATTTCATTATTACTTTCACGGTATGCGAGTTTTTCTCACTCCGTGAAACTGGAGTTTTTTCACTGAAGTCTTAGTAACTGCAAGTCTAGGTATGCTTCCAGGACTCTTCCTAGTATTCAAGTTTGCTTTAATAGCGCTGTGGTCTAGATGGTCTCGATTCTTCCTATGATCTCTAATTCCTCCATTCTCTTTTCTGAGCCTTTGAGGAACCGTCTAAGTGTACCAGGTACAATTGTTATCACTCTCACTCTTATGTTCCACTGTAGTTTTTTTGTTCTCTAGCAAGATCCAAGCATTTGTCAATCTTTCCACTTTCTTTTATTTTAACTTTGTGGTCATAGAAACAGTAAAATCCACCAGATGACCAGTTTTTTCTTTGTTAATTAACCCTTAAAACCCGAAGGTACTGCTATTCCAGTACTTTCCCATAGCGTTGAGACGTTGCAGGATTTTAGGCATTCAGGTATAAAGAATTAAAACTAGGTTTGGTCTTCTGATGGGGATGTGGTGACCCATTTGTATCTCAACGTTCCAGAGATTTTAATGGGTCTCATGTTCAATGGGAGATTCTGCTTTGTGCGTATAATAATTTTGTAGTATGGTCAAATTTTAATATCTTGCACAATTCTCAATGAACTACCTTCCCCAACAAGTCTTACCTAGTCTTGTATTCCTTTTGTGCAGTTTTTTCTTTCCCAACTCTGCTCCAGTGGTATAAAATCATTCATTACTTGAAACCATTTAACTACGTGCAAACAAATGATTATTATTAAAAAGAAATAGTAACTTGAAACTGGATAATAATCAGTATTTGATAAGAATACTTGAAAGCATATAACTGTATGCGAATTATTTGTATTAGATTGGAATACTTGATAAACAGTCACATATTATTTGCATTAAGAATAGTTACTTGAACATAAAATTTTTTTACTGAGGATTATAATAATAATAACTATTATTATTAGGGAGGAATATTTAATATCATATAACTGCATGAAAAAAAAAAAACTCTAAAGAAACAACCGCATAAAAAAAATTTAAACAAATTTACAATGAAAGCGATTGCCTAACGATAAGGTATAAAATAACCCTCGGCAGATTGACCTTTAGCTGAAAGGAATAATGGAATTAATCAATTTATCAGTCAGATAAAAATAACAAGTTTTACAGAAACTACTGTGTGCATTTATCAACACCTCCACATTCGCATAATCAAGATGCGACACAAGGTCAATTTTTTAGCAGGTGTGAATTCGGAGTTTTCCTTCTGCAAGACCGGTGGTCATACCGATGCTAAAGAGCCCAGTCTGCCCCATCGGTTTTGACCTATAGTTGGATTCAAACCTTTCCCAAGCGTATTAGTGCTATATGAAACATAAACAGTCTCTTCCAGGCTTTGAACGGATTATGGTAGAAAGAAAGAAAGAAAGAAAGAAAGAAAGAAAGAAAGAAAGAAAGAAAGAAAAGTAAAAGACAGAAAGCAAAAAGAAAGAAAACTAAAATAAATAAAGAAATAAATAAAGAAAGAAAGAATAAAAGAAAGAAAAAAGAAGGAGAAAAGAATAAAGAAAAGAATAAATAAAAAAGGGAGGAAGGAAAATAGATGTATAGATAAACAATTGATTGGGGAAAAGAATTATGGTGGAAATGAATAAATAAATAAATAAATAAGAAAGAAAGAAAGAAAGAAAAGTAAAATACAGAAAGAAAAAAAAAGAAAGGAAGAAAGAAAGAAA
>OY757912.1:78261296-78361296 GCA_963585895.1 Sepioteuthis lessoniana | reverse complement strand
TTCAATAGCTCATGCCAAACCTCTGTTGCGTTCCCTGTAGCCGGCAGCAAAAGGCATAGGTCTCTTCTTAAACTCAAATAAAGAAAGGGTTCATATAATTAATCTAGATGGAGCAAACTCCTCATTAATTTGGCCCAGTCGGGTGGGGCTGCAGAATACACCGACTGCCCTTCTGCCCAGAGATACCCCACCCGCCAACGAGTGTCCTAGATATGACACTTAACAATCTAATAGTGAGGCTCCTGGAGCTTTGGGGAAAGCAGAGTACCTATTTACTGCAATCGCTTCCAGGTCCACTGTTTTAAAATCGGTTGAAGATAGGATGTTTAAAATAAATAAATTGAATGTTGTATGACTTCAGATAAGATGACAGGTTTATGGAAAGTTTTTAATGGCACGTATTCTTATGATCATTATTTAATAAGATAGTTAATGATGGATAGAGGAGAATCATTTAACGGTCAGTCGAGTCAGATGGGCGAGTCGGAAGCAGAGGGTCGAAATTGATCTAACAGTTTGGGGTCCCGAGACGACGGTCCGGTGGAGGCAACTGGCCTGATCAGGGTGAAAAAAAAAGAAGTCAGCGTTTTGCTTATTCGTCTCGCAAGAATGGAAACTCCAGTGTTTCTAGTAACATGACATAATACTTTCACTCTGTTTCTCTCGTTAGTTGACGACTATGTTGAAATGTTTCAGACTGAAATAAAATTTGCTATCTAAAGAAACTACGGTGTCGCTTTGAACTTGCGAAATGTAACATCTATTCATTTTGGGTCTCGTTGGGTAACACCATTTACTTATATCTGTGTGCAACGTGTGACCTAGTTATATCTTATCCTGTAATGTTCTTCTATAAGGATGGCTTCGGTGTTTTATAACCCACTTAGGTTGATATACCATTAATTAATTATATTGTTAATTCAAAGAATATTACATTTTATATTCTCCAACCTGTCTATTTTTAATATTGTCTTAAAGATTTCATTTTTTAAATAATGCTTGCAAGCATTTTAATCTTTTTCTCCATCAAATAATATTTAAAGTGCAAATATAATAAAAACAAAAATCTACGGTTAAGATAAAGTAAGGGACATATAAGGTTTGGTTGTTTTTCTTGTTTAATGGCATATCTAACTTAGGAGATTATTTAATGACAATGCCAGCCTTGTCAAAGGACAGCAGTGGTAATATTTAACCCATAGCTGAAAGGATAAAGGAGTTCCAACTTTTCCCATAGGTATTTGTCCAAAGTGAACGTAATAGAGAACTTAGAGTTCGAAATCGTTTACTTTGAGGTTGCTGTTCAGCACGTTATCCATTACCCCCATGGAAACTCCCCGTTAGACAAATTAGGGGATATTTCCGACGGACATTGGCCTAGCGGTTTGAGTGTTCGCCACTGGCCCGGGAGACCTTGGTTCAATCCCAGGTCGAGTCATACCAAAGACCCAAAAAATGGTACTTGATGCCTCCTTGCTTAACACTCAGCATTATAAGGTATGGATCAAGGGTAAAGTGGAGCAATCCAGGGAAAGGAGTAGCGCCCTCCCCTACACCTTGGTGTAGTAGCTATCGAAAAGGGAACCTTCGGGTCACCCTCGACTATGGTCGCCAACTTAAAACTAATGGCAATGCGACTACACAGTCTTAAAAAGAGTTCCTTGTTGACCTTAACTGTTGATATGAGTCTAAAGAATAACTTATTTTCATTTGTTTCGTTTGGTTTTAAGGCATATCAACCATTGAAGACTATTTAATGCCAAAACGGCTCGAGAAGAAGCTAGACGGCAATTACACAAGAATACTGCGTGCAATCTTAAACAAGTCCTGGCGGCAACACCCCACAAGACACCAACTGTACGGCCACCTGCCTCCTATCACGAAAACTATTCAAGTTAGACGAACCAGACATGCAGGACACTGCTGGAGAAGCAGGGACGAACTCATAAGAGATGTACTCTTATGGACCCCCACACATGGCCGCGCAAAAGCAGGACGACCAGCACGACACATACATTCAGCAGCTATGTGAGGATACGGGATGTTGTCCAGAAGACCTGCCTGGGGCGATGAACGATAGGGAAAAGTAGCGAGAGAGGGTCAGGGATATCCGTGCTACCAGCGTGACATGATGATGATGATGATATGTAAATGATTTGTAACAGAAGTCAACAAAGTTAAATAATACCAACTATTGCTATGTATCACAAACAATTCAATTCAATATCAGTCATTTGTTTGCACATAGTTAAATGACCTAACAGTTCTATTTCAACCAATTCAATTTAGCATAAGTCATTTGTTTGTGCTCAGTTTAAGTGTCAAACAATTCTATTTAACCCAGAGATAGGAGCCTACCAGGTGCTACCACTCCGTGCCAGGGTGGACCTAGGAGCGATGGCAATTAAGGGGTACTCCGCTTTTCACAAAGCTCGAGCGTTAGTGGAGACTCACCATTAGATTGTTTAGTCTCATATCCAGGACACTTACTGGGGAGGGTCTTACCCCTATGGGGATATGCAGTCGGTGTATACTACAGCTCCAGCCGCCTGGGCTTTTATTTTCGTGGACTAAATACGCAAAAGGAGACAATCAGAAAGAAAAATTGAATAATTATTTCTAGAAGGACAAAGAAGAAACTTGAACGAACTTAAGTTGCAACACTGGAAGACGATTAAGGCAGGTCAGAGTCATCAGAATATTCTGAAATGAGTTAAACGATACAAAATTCTCTTAATGTCAGCCAATAAAAATTGAGTATTGAAAAACGAAAATTATAAACTCTAAAATCAACACAACCACAAATAAATAAAAATAAACAAAAAAGACAATAAACCTCTCCGGCAATGAGGTTGGCCTTGATTAGAGGAAAGAAAAAATAGAAAGAAAGAAAAAAAGAAGAAAAGATTATTGATCAGCAAATCGGGATATTTTTTTTTCTAAATTCAGATAACAACAGAGTTCATCTTTTAGCTAACGGCAATTGTCAGTTTTGTGAAGGAAGTGGGTAGGTAATTTTGCTGGAAGAAAGAAAGAAAGAAAGAAAGAAAAAAGAAAGAAAGAAAGAAAAAAGAAAGAAAAAATCTCAAAGAAAATAAACTAAAAGAAAGGAGACAAAAATGCAAAAAAGTCAGAATAAAGAAAGAAAGAAAGAGAAAAGAATAAAGAAATGAATAAATAAAAACATGAGGGAGGAAAATAAATGTATAAATAAATAATTGATTGAGCAAAGAAGAGATGGTAGAAAGAAAGAAAGAAAGAAAGAAAGAAAGAAAGAAAGAAAGAAAGAAAAGTAAAAGACAGAAAGCAAAAAGAAAGAAAACTAAAATAAATAAAGAAAGAAAGAAAGAAAGAAAGAATAAAAGAAAGAAAAAAGAAGGAGAAAAGAATAAAGAAATGAATAAATAAAAACGGGAGGAAGGAAAATAGATGTATAGATAAACAATTGATTGGGGAAAAGAATTATGGTGGAAATAAATAAATAAATAAATAAAGAAAGAAAGAAAGAAAGAAAGAAAGAAAGAAAAGTAAAATATAGAACGCAAAAAAAAAAAGAAAGGAAGAAATAAAAAAAAAAAAAAATAAATAAATAAAGAAAGAAAGAAAGAAAGAAAAGTAAAATACAGAAAGCAAAAAAAAAAAAAAAAAAGAAAGAAACAAAGAAAGAAAGAAAGAAACAAAGAAAGAAAAGTAAAAGGCAGAAAGCTAAAAGAAAGAATTTTGAAAGAAAGAAAGAAAGAAAGAAAGAAAGAAAGAAAGAAAAAAGTTAAAAACATAAAGCAAAAAAAAGAATAAATAAATAAACTAAGAAAGAAAGAAAGAAAGAAAACGTAAAAAGCAAAAGGCAAAAAGAAAGAAAATTAGGAAAAAGAAGAAATCAGAAAATGAAAAAAATAAATATATGTTAGATACAAGGAAAAAAAGAACAGATGATTTAATTTTATAAAAAAAACTGTTGGAAGGAAAATAAATAAATGAATATATAATTGATTGAACGAAGAAAGTAAGAACCGATAGACCAAACAAAGAAAAAAAGAATAAATAAAGAGCGAAAAAGAGTGAGCGAAAAGAGAAGAGAGAGGGATAGAAAAGAAGAAAAGAAAAGAAAGGAATGAAGGAAGAAATGAATAAATTAATTGACGAATAAAAAAGGAGCAAATGATGAGATTGGGTCTTTGTTAAGAGAGCGGATTCGGCAAATTACTGGAGACAGTAATAAATGGAAGAGTGGGGAAGAGATTCAGTACGGCCGATAGAGAGAAAAAGAAAAAGAAAAAGAAAAAAGAATGTAAGTTGAGAAAAAAGGTGTATACGTGTGTGTGTGTGTGTGTGTGTGTGTGAGAGAGAGAGGGGGGGTTAATATAAAAAAAGATAAAGATAAAGAAAAAGAAAAGAATCACATAAAAAGAATATCAGCTGAAAAGGAAAGTGCATGTATGAGAGAGAGAGAGAGAGAGAGGGATAGAGAGAGAGGGGGGGTTAATATAAAGGAAGAAGATAAAGGAAAAGGAAAAGAGAAAATGAAATAAAAAGAAGAATGGCAGTTGAAAAGGAAAGTGTATGTGTGTGTGTGTGTGAGCGAGAGAGAGAGAGAGAGAGAGTGAGAGAGAGAAAGGAAAAAGAAAAAATGACATAAAAAGAAGAATATCAGTTGAAAAGGAAAATGTACGTGTGAGCGAGAGAGGGAGAGGGAGAGAGAGACGTAGAGAGAGAAGTGAGGTAAGATAAATGGAAAAAAAAAGAATACATAGCCAAATACGAGTTCAATTTAGCTATTAATACGAACCCAGAATGCAATTTTCAAATCATCCAAATCCCTTAATTCTAATCAGCCCAATGGGCTGGGGCTGTAGAATACACCAACTTCTCTCTGCAGAGTGGGGATCAGAGCTCTCCGGTCCCCACCGAGTGCCCTGATATGACACTCAACAATCTAAAGGTGAGGCTGAAACTTTGGGGAATACAAAGTACCTCTTCCTTACCATCACTCCCAGGTCCACTATAGCCTGGAGTCGTAGCACCTGACAGCGACCTAGGTCAAATAGAACTGTTTGACATTTATAATGAGTGCTAACAAATGACTGATGCCTAATTGTTGAATTGTCTGATATAGAACTGTTTGATAATTTAAGGGAGTATAAACAAATGACTGATATTTAATTGAATTCTTACTGATACATCATAGTATTTGAAATCATTTAACTTTATTGACTCATGCTAAATTGAATTGCTAGAAAAAGAACTGTTTGATCATTAAACTGTATCTACAAAATGTGTTTACAGATCATATATTTAATATATGTGTAACCAATAATGAATGATATGCCATCAAATCAAATCAAATGAAAACTGTTCTAGAGATATGAATGAACCAATTAACAGTTTCAAAGAAATGACTGTACCAGTGAACTGTACTAAAAACTACCAGAGAACTGTTTCAAAAAATACTGTACCATTGAACTGTACAAGAGAAATGAATTAACTAGTGAACAGTTTCAAAGAAATGACTGTACCAGAGAACTGTACCAGAGATATGGAAGTACCAGAGAACTGTTTTAGAGAAATTATTGTATCAGTGAACTGTACTAGAGATATGAATATACCAGAGAACTGTTTCAGAGAAATGACTGCACAAGTGAATTGTACTGGAAATATGAATGTACCAGAGAACTGTTTGAAAGAAATAACTGGTCCAGTGAACTGTACTAGAAAAATGAATAAACCAGTGAAGAGTTCCAAAGAAATGACTGTACCAGTGAACTATACTAGGGATATGAATGTACCAGTGAACAGTTTCAAAGAAATGACTGTACCAGAGAACTGTACTAGAGATATGAAAGTACCAGAGATCTGTTTCAGAGAAATGACTCAACCAGTGAACCCTACTAGAGATATGAATATAACAGAGAACTGTTTTAAAATGACTGTACCAGTGAACTGTACAAGAGAAATGAATGAATCAGTGAACAGTTCCAAAGAAATGACTGTACCAGTGAACTGTACTAGAGATATGAATATACCAGAAAACTGTTTCAGAGAAACGACTGTACCTTAGAATTGAACCAGAGAAATGAATGTACAAAAAAAAAAAAAAAAAAAACTGCGAGAGGAAGTAAAAATCAGAGATTTAACGGCCATTTTTTAAATAGGAACCGAGTAAGTTATCTATAATTTAGCAAATGCAGACAAGAGAAGATCTGAGAATGAGGAGACGCTTTTATTTTGAATGACCACAGAGTCTTTCGATAAAAAATGAGAACGCTTAACCGGGAAAGATGAAGAGTTGATTGGTTGATGATGGAGAACGATTCTCAGTGCTCATTCCCCAAATAATTTTTTAAAAAGAAATATTATGCATATCGTTCTTGATGGCTTATAAGTTAGCTGAACTAGTGTGGGAACTAATGACAAGGAACACATTACGGTGTCTCAGATACAAACTGAAGTACACTTTTCGACTTGGTATTATGGGTTAGTCGTTAATATGCTGGATTACAATATCGCTGGAAGCAAGTTCGAGCTCCAGTAAGGCTGTTGATTTGGTTAGGTTTATGGTATATCAACCATTGTAGGTCATTTAATGCCAAATCCTTTTTATCCATATATATATATTGAATATACATATATAATTTGTAAACATTTTGTAGATAACATTCTTAAACGATTCTTCTTTGGTTTCTTTGTTTTTAATGGCATATCAACCTTTGTAGGTTATTTAATGCCAAAGCCATTCTCCGAGAAGAACAGTAATGGTACTATTTAACCCATAGCTGGGAGGATAAGGGGGTTCATACCTTTCCCAAGGGTATTTGCCCGAAAGTGAACGAACTCGCTTATTACGATTCCGCAGTCCATCGCTTTAACCATTACGCCACGAGGACACCCCCCATTCTTAAACGAGCTGGAGATCTTTTTTGCACATGGTTTCAATTTAACATCAGTCATTTGTTTGCTCACATAGTTTGTTCTATTTGACACAGAGATAAGACCCTCTCAGGTGCTACCACCCCGGGCCTGAGTTGACCTGGGAGCAATGGCAATGAACAGGTATTCCACATTCCCCAAATCTCCTAGAATGGAGACTCACCATCAGATTATTTTTAATATCATATCCAGGATACTCGTTGTGGGTGGGTGGGAATCTTATCCCTCTGCAGAGATGTAGTCGGTGTCTTCTAGAGCCCAGATCGACTGTGTTGACTCTACTGAGTTCAGATTCGGACAAGTACATTTTGAAAGAGTATGAATCCCCTTAACTCCCCAGCTATGGGTTAAATTGTACCACTATTATTCTACAAAGATAGCTTTTACATTAAATTACCCACGAACGTTTACATGCCATTAAATGAAAAAAGCCAACGAACATAGTCCTCACGGTTTATCTATTAGTGGACGATTATTTTGAGTTAATTATTATTTTTTTGGGGGGGGTCAAGATTGTTAGCTGTGACTATTTGATAATGTCATATACTACTATATACAATTTAAAAATGCTAGCGGGTGTCTTTGTGATGTAATTGTTAAAGCGATGGACTGCCGAATCGTAGAGAGCGAGTTCGACCTTCAGTCGCGCTATTGTCTTCACTTTCGGACAAATACTCTTGGGAAAGGCATGTATCTCTTTATCCTCCCAGCTATTAGTTAAATAGTACCACAACTGTTCTAATTTCAGTTCGGAAAATTACGACGAAACTCAAATCTTTAGTAAAGGTTTTGATCTAAAGGTGCGTAAATAATCATAAAAATCGAGAAATACCTGGTGACACCAAAAGTTCTCCTTCCTACCAAGAAGGGGATACTATTCTACACGAGTACCTGTTCAAGTTCGCCGGAAAAAAATTTTTTCTATTAACTTTTTTTTATTGATCTGAACAAATTAGACCCTCTAACCCACCACATTTTTTGCGAAAAAATAAAACAAAACAAAACATTTTGACTTTTAAATTCTAATTCAATATAGATTGATCACCAATTTCAGCAACAAGTATCAAAACAAGGACCTCTTCTACTCAAAGAAGAGGTCTCCGGACGCTCTCAGGAGCCCGTTTGGGCTCCGCAAAGGAATAATGACAGATTTGAGACCGTAAGGCTGCCAATTTCGGCTGGGCTACCTCCGGGTGGGTGAGCTGCAAAATTGACTCCTTTGTCCTCCATGTATAGCACTTGACCTTGCTGTCTAGTTCAAGCTATAACCCGGCATACGTGCCCGGACCCACATTTGGGTTCGTGAAACTGCTTGACTCATTAGACCTACATTGCACTAAGTGGGTCAATGAGCAGCAGGGTTCGAGCCTCAGCTCGTTCCCGACATTCCCCTCCCCTTTATCCCCACTTTAATCGGCTTTCGTGCTTTTGACCTTGTATCAAGCCTTGTTTGGTGAGAGGCATTGGCAAATAGTCTCCTCTACTCAAAGAAGTAAAAGAAATCGACCGGTCTGTTTATTTGTCTTTACCAACGGTAACTGTTCCGGAAATGGGTGATCGCTTGTATTAACCCAGTTCCTGAGCAATGACCAAGAGGAACAATGTCAAATTTTCAGCGGATTACTGCTGGTTTGAATTCAGAGTTTTCCTTCTCCAAGACTGGTTGCCATACTGTTATATGCTCATCTACAGCATCACAACGACACGATAATTAAGACGGACGCAGTAATAAACGACGCGAGCAGAATAAAGACGCAGGAAGACTTCTTTATAAAAATATATACCTCTCACTTTATTGCAAGGGTTCGAAAGGGTTGTTCAAGGTTTGCGTGTGAGGGGGAGCTGGAGACCGAACATAACTGCAATGTTTTGACCTCCAAAGTTATGGCCGTCAACGTTGTGTCTTTCTCGTTCTTCTGATGCTCAACCGGAGCCCTAGGGTCCACTCTGCTGGGTGCTGGCTTTCTTTACTGCATCTTATCAGCATCTACTCTGGACCCCAATTCATCAGGGCTTCCCGAGGGCTCCTTCGGCCGGATGGGGCTTCCCTTACCACATCTCTTCTCCAACTCCGTCCGATCTTCAACTCAACTGCACTTGGACTCGAACTCAACTGGCTCGTCGAACTCAACTGAGTTATATAATCGTTCGACGCCCACTCGATCTTTGAAATCGAATGTTTAATCGTCATCAAGCGGAAATAACTGTCATGCAGTTCAGAGGTCACTCTCTTCCGGTGCATCACTCTGTAGTGGCACAGTGGGACCTTCACCTTGTCCCATATTATCAGCCTTAATCCGCCCACGCGATCTCTTTCGATTACTGGCCATTGGAAGGTGTCACTTCCTTCCGGTGCATCACCTTGGAATAGCATTTTGGGGCCGGGTCGAAGGTCAAAATATTACAATACCAAAGATAAAGAGCCCAGTCTACCCTACTATTAACTCATAGCTGGAAGGAGAATAATCAGATTCATACATTTCTAAAGAAATAGCTTAAATGTTTTCTTTTCTTTTGTTTTTTAGTGTTGTGGGAATTGTGCGGTTCTTATTTACTTACATCTTGGTCGGGCTGCGAACTTTTCACCACCCATTCGTTCAGGTAATGATAAGCAGTAATTAGAGCGACAAAAATACTTATATTACTTTGAAGAATTCCGGAAATAATGAAAATTTCAGAACTTTAGACGATGTGTAAAAACAAAAAGCGGTTTAGTAGAAACAGACAAGCTCTGCAGACTAAACAAAAGTTTTCATTCGACTTTTCAAAGTCGAGACAGTGCGACGTCTTTTATCGGTATGAATTTTCATATCCTTTTTGTGTTGCTTAGTAAAAAGAAAAAGAAAAACTCTTCGGAAAATATTTACTGTAGACTTCACGATGTGTTGACATTTGTAGTGAAATAGAAATCCAATAATATTTTCGGGTCGCTGAAGAATGGTCATCTTGTGTCTTTTATAATCTGTGAAGTTCTTTCTTTGTTTTGAAACAAATGGTCGTATTTTCTACAGCCTTCACCATCATCTCCCACGTTTTTATTTTTTTCATCGATCTTAGTTTCACTGACAGTAAGAGCTACATATCAAATAGAACATAAGAATGAACACCCCCATCGATCACCAGAAAAACTGGCAATCGATGGAAAAATCGATATTTGTTAATTATGCTTCTGGTAGATTTTATAAGACTCTTCCTGATAATAAAGTTGTCATCGGCAAAAAATAAATGCATTTGATAAAACTTTATACTGTCTGAAACAAGGCCATAACTGCTGGGAACTTTAAATGGTCAGTCCTAGGCTATCGGGCGCTTTGAAACGCTTCAGCACATTTTAAACAAAAGCATTATTTATGTTTTATGAAGAAAAGAATAGATATATAAGATAACAGGCTGGCTGATTTTAACGGCATTTCAACCTGTCGAGAGTTATTTTATGATTAGAAGTTAGGGAAAAGTGTACATTGCTTGTTTTTATTTTCATTTTTTGTAGTTTCTTAAAATTTCAAGTATGTTTATATGACATCAGCGTGTTCGCTAATTGTTCGGGAGACCGGAGTTCAATCGCTGGTCTAGTAATACCAAAGACTCAAAAAATGGTACTTGATGCCGCATTGCTTAAAACTCAGCATTATAAGGTAAGGATCAAGGGTAAGTGGTGCAATCCAGGGAATGGAGTTGCTCCCTCCCCTATACCTCGGTGTAGTAGCTATTGAAAAGGGAGCCTTTGGGTCACTCTCGACTAAGGTCGCCAATTTTACTGTACTCTATGGCATCAGATATTAATATCGAATGCAAATACTTTTTACACAGTTTCTAGTTTAAATATTCTCAATTAACAATTATAATTACACGGTTTAATGTGACTATTTCTATTTAATAACAGTCATTTGTTTGCACACAGTTTAATGTATTCATGGTTTCACGTATTTTTATCTAATACGAATAATTTTTTAACATCTTCCCGGCAGCCGTCGCATCGATACTGCTATATGGATGCACTACATGGACTCTAACAAAACGGCTGGAGAAGAAGCTAGACGGCAATTACACAAGAATGCTGCGAGCAATCTTGAACAAGTCCTGGCGGCAACACCCCACAAGACACCAACTTTCCTATCACGAAAACTATTCAAGTTAGACGAACCAGACATGCAGGACACTGCTGGAGAAGCAGGGACGAACTCATAAGTGATATACTCTTATGGACCCCCACACATGGCCATGCAAAAGCAGGACGACCAGCATGAACATACATTCAGCAACTACGTGAGGATACAGGATGTTGTCCAGAAGACCTGAGGCGATGAACGATAGGGAAAAGTGGCGAGAGAGGATCAGAGATATCCGTGCTACCAGCACGACATGATGATGATGATGATGATGATGATGATTTGAGTCACACTGACAAGAACTATATTCCGAGTTAACTTGGTTGGTTTAGTGGCTTATCAGCTTTCGAAGTTTATTTAGTGCCAAATCCATCCTTCTAAAAGAACAGTTGTGGTTCTATTTAATCCATGGCTAAGTGGATAAATTGCAGAATAAATTAGACCTGGAAGTAATGGCAGTGTGGGAGTACTCTACATTCCCTCCATCTCCAGAACTTGAGCCTCACCACCAGTTTAGTACCATGCAAAGAATATCTGGTGTCCTTGTTGGTTTGTTAGTTGCTTTGGTTTGGTTTTATCATATTTACCAACCCCTCCGCTTGAGAAGGATATGACACAAGGTCAATTTTTAAGCGGAGTTTAGCAGGTTTGAATTCAGTGTTTTCCTTCTCCTAGACTAGTTGCCTCACTAAGGCTGCTGAACCTAGTCGGCCCTACTGTTTACCCATAGCTGGAGGGAGAATAATCGGATTCATACCTTTCCCAAGGGTATTAGTGCTATGTGAAATGCAATCAAGCTCGTCCAGGATTTGAATTCGTGTCGCCGTGTCCATTTCCTCCGACGATAACCATTACACCACGGGCACCTCTTTTTTGTGGTCCTGGCCACGGAAAGATTTATCCACTATTTTTGTCCGGAAACCAGAGTAGATTTGGTTTGGTTTTATGGCATATTAACGTTTGTAGGTTATTGAGTGCCAAATACATTTTATACATAAATATTAAGTATATGATTTCTAAACATATTTTGTAGATAAGATTTTAAAATAACCCTGAGCTCATTTTTTATTTGCACATGGTAAAATAGTTTCAAGCATTTCTATCTAATAAGAATAATTCTATTTACTATTCGTCATTTGTCTGCGTACGTTTAAATGGATGTACATATATGATTTGTTAGTGAATAGTTTGTTGGTGATTTCATTTTTAAATGAGTTAAAACTAATTTGCTTGCATGCTAGTATTACTATGGGTTCTATACAGTGAAATGGATTCAATTATTTGTATCTAACTCTGATAATTCTATTCAATATCAATCTTTTGTTTACAGGGCGTGAAATGGTTACAAGAATTGCTATTTAACACTAATTATTCTGTTCAATATTACTCATGCGTTTGAACACAGTTAAATCGGTCGCAAGTATTGCTATATATTCAATTAAACATATGTCATTTGTTTACACAGTTAAATGATCAAATAATTCTATTTTAAACAATTTAATTTAGCATAAGTCATTTGTCTGCGCTCAATTTAAATGTCAAACAGTTCTATTTGACCCATAGATAGTAAACTATCAGGTGCTACCAATCTGAGTCAAGATTGTTTTTTTTGGGTGTCCTCGTGGTGTAATGGTTAAAGCGATGGACTGCGGAATCGTAGTAATCGAGTTCGAACTCCAGTCGCGCAATAACGTTCACTTTCGGACCAATACCCTTGGGAAAGGTATGAACCCCCTTATCCTTCAAGCTATGGGTTAAATAGTGCCACTACTGTTCTTCTAGCAGAATAGCTTTGGCATTAAATAACATACAAAGGTTGATATGCCATGAAACAAAGAAACCAAACCAAACCAAGATTGTTTTATTTCAGATCAGGACACTCATTGAGAGAGTCTTACCTCTCTGTAGAGATGCAGTCGTTGTATACCACAGCCTAAGCTGACTGGGAGAGTGTCCTGTATATAACACAAAACCAACTGATAGAGACGATCCATTTCTGAAACTTTGGGTTATGTGGAGTACCCCTTCATAGCCATTACTCCAAGGTCGACTCTGATCCAAACGTGGTTGTACCTGCTAGAGCCCCATCTGTGGGTCACATAGAACTAGTGTTCTGGATATGATACTAAATTGCATCTGATAGTGAGGCTCCAGTCTTGGAGTTTGGAGAAATATGGAGTACCACTTCATTACTATTACTATCAGGTCCACTCTGACCCAGAGAGGTAGTACCTCTTAGGGTCACGGCGACACGATTTCAAATCCTGGACGAGACTGATTGCATTTCATATTGCACTAATAACCTTGGGAAAGGTATGAATCCAATAATTCTCCCTCCAGCTATGGGTAAATAGTAGGACAGGCTAGGTTCTTCAGCCTTAGTGAGGCAACTAGTCTAGGAGAAGGAAAAACTCTGAATTCAAACCTGTTAAACTCTGCTTAAAAATTGACCTTGTGTCATATCCTGCCCGAGCGGAGGGGTTGGTAAATATGATTAGGGTCTCATCTATGGGTTAAATAAAACTATTTAATCACTCACTAAACTTGATAACATTTAACTCTAAGCAAACATTAAATAAGATATGAATACTTAATAAATAGAAGGAATAATGATGTTAAATAGCAATAATTCAAACAATTTAAATTGTGTAAAGTAATCTTTAGATGGCCGTATGCGGGACACTGTTGGAGGAACAAGGACGAACTCATAAGTGACGTTCTCATATGGACCCCTTCACATAGAGGCACAAATATAGGACGATCAGCTCGACCTTATCTACAACAGCTCTATACGGGCACAGGATGTACCCTGGAAGACCTGCCGGAAGCGATGGATGATAGAGACGGATAGCGCGAGAGAGAGAGAGAGAGAGAGAGAGAGAGGGTTAGGGATATTCGTGAGAGTAGCATGACATGATGATGATGAAATGTGTAAAAATAGAACTTTTCGTGTTTGATTGCCAGAATTGAAACCATTTAACTGCGAATGAGCTATTTCTAGTTTTAAAATAATGTTACCATTAAACTGTTCGCTTGAAAATCATGAGTACAATATATATGTATAAAGAAGATTTATCATGAAATAACCCATAAAGATTTATATGCCATAAAACTCAACCAAACGAATGAATAAATGGAGCAAGCAAACGAGTCCCAAAGCGAAAAATACCTAAACAAGACCTTCTCCACAATTTAGCTTATTTTAATTTTCTGAAATTCTCTCTTTACTTTTTCAGTGCTTCATTCCAAAGATTATTATTTTCTTTCTATTTTAATTTCTTATCATTTTTCACTTTACTCAACATTTTTATATTCTATCTTTCTTTCAATTTCCAAGTTTCCTTTTTTTATTCTTCCCAGTCGTTAACCATATCTTAGTTCCTCCATTAAAGCCTTTATCGCCTTTTTCTCTCTTTATTCTTACTATTCTTCATTGATTTTCTTTCAATTTTTTGAAATTCATTCTAGTATTTGTTTTATTTATTTATTTCTCTCTCCTTTCTCTCTCTCTTTTCTTTTATTCATTTTTTATTCTCTCTCCCCCTTTATATTCATTCGCCACTTTCTCTTCGATTTTACTTCAAACCTATTCTTGTTCGTCTCTCCGCACTTCCGGTTAAGATTCTCATATTCCTTTGCTTGCTCACGGGATTCGTGTGAGTCGAGTTTCGCTCTGACAACGGGGAAGACGAAAAAAATCGATGTTCTATGTAATATATTCATGGGTTGCAAACGGCTCAATGAAGGATCGAACCCAAAAAAGCAAATTGAGAAGAGTGAAAATAGTTTTGTCTTTTTTTTTCTTTTAAAGAAAAAAAAAGACGAAAACAAACTATTTTTTTTAAAATGACAAAAAAGAGATACAAAATCTGCTAAGTCACGTGATTGATCTTTGTATCAGGTCAGGCAAAGCTGGGCAACTTTGTTCACTCACTTTACTCAAATATCAAGAGTAAAAAAATATCGGCAATATTCTCTCTCTCTCTCTCTCTCTCTCTCTCAAAAAAAAAAAAAAATGGCGTAAGACTTGAATCGTGATTTGAAAAGAAATGCTGAATATAGGTAAATGCTTTTATATACTTATTATTTTAACTCTCTGCAAGTTTTAACGGGAAGTCATTCACTGAAGTCTGAGTGACAACAAATCTCTTTAGGTCTCCAGGACTTTTCCAAGTATTTTAACTGATTTGGGCAGTGCTTTGGTCTGGATGATCCTGATTCTTTTTCTGATATTCAGTTCCCCCAGTCTGTTTTCTAGACTTTTGTGGACTAGAGTTAAAAGAATGGCGTTACCTCCAATTGGTATCACCGATACTTTCGTGTTCTACAGCTTTTTCAACTCTCTAGAAAGGTCTCGGTATTTTTCTAACTTTTCGCTTAAAATTTTTTTTTTTTACTCTATGTTTCTCTGGAACGCAAAAGGTTCACAAGACGACGTTATTTTTTCTTCTGACCGGGATTGAATGATCCGTTTGTATCTCGAAGTCTCAGAAAATATTATGCGTTTCCATTTTAAAGGACAAATTATTATTATTATTATTATTATTAAAGTTCTTCACAGCGTTAGCTGGTTATCTTTCATTGGACTCTGAGTGACAGCAAGTCTACTCTGGTCTTCTGGACTCTTCTCGGTATTCTAGTCGATTTGAACAATGCTAGAATCTATAAGCTCAATCCTTCCCTTTTTTCCCAAACTTTTGATAATTGTTCTAAGCACGTCCACGACAATTGGTATCACGGTCCCCTCCTTCTTCTACTGTTTTTTCAGCTTTTTGCGGGATCTTATTTATTATTATTATTATTAATAATAGTAGTAGTAGTATCATTACTTGTGAGTTTTTCACCCCTATATTAGCTGATGGTCTTTCACTGAAGTCTAAGGGACTGCAAGTCTTCTCAAGTCTTCGGGACTCTCCTCAGAGTTCTGGCCGATCCTAACAATATAGTAGTTTGGATGGTCTCTGTGTATTCTCTGATTTCCAGCAGTTACAGTCCCTTTAACAAGCTTTTGGAGATCGTTCCGCGTCCACCAATTATAATTGGTATCACCGTCACCATCTTGCCCCAAAGTTTTTTTTTAGTTCTTTGGCAAAATGTAAGTACTGGTCTCTGTTTTTGTTTTCCTTTATTTTCACTTTGTGCCCTGCCACAACGGCAAAGTTCACTATTTGGCCTTTTTTGTATCACTTGGTAATTTCGACTACTTCCTTCCACATTCAATTCTTTGGAACATTTTATTGCAACTTACTCTGATCGTAAAACTGTGACAACGAGGTGCTCCTCTGTTTCTCTCAAGGATATGACATTAAACTATATATGGAATACATCTGTGTGCAAACAGAGGATAATTATTAATTAGAAATAAATACTCGAGACCATATAATTATTAGTATTTGATAGGAACGCGAGCAATTCGTTTGAGTTTAGAAGGAATACCGGATATCATATAACCGTCTTCAAAAACCTCTTAAGAAGTAAATATAAACTTACGTAGAACCGGCAGGAAATAACCGGAGACGGATTGATATGCCGTTAAAATAAATAATTTAATTAAAGTATTTTTTACTTAGGATCTTATATAACAAGTTTTGTTTGTTCATAAGTTGAAAACTTTTCATATTTTCAGATTTATAGAACGCAGAAAAATAAACCTGACATAAAAAAATTTCATTGATTGTTCTTTTCAGTGAAGGCACAAATATTTTGACGATAAAAATACTTTTTAAAAGTCAATATTCGGCTAAATTGTTTCGTTCAGATCTATCTATCTATCAATCTATCTGGGAGTCCCCATTGTGTAAGGACTAATGTGTTGGACTGCGACATCACTGTAAACGAGTTCGAGCTCTAGCCGTCCTATTATCTTCTCTTTCAGACGAATACTCTTGAGAAAGGAATGAAGTTTCTTGTTCCCACAGCTATGGATCAAATCGTACTAGTTTTGCTTTCTACAAAGATGGCTTTAAATAACTCATGCCGTTAGACAAAGAAACCTAACAACATTTATCTATCTATCTCAAGTAATTACAAAGCAATTAAAATATATATATATATATATATATATATATATATATATATATATATATATATATATGAACAGAGTCCCCATGGATTGCGACATAGTTCCAAGTGTGTTCGAACTCTAGATGTGCTATTACATTAACTTTCAGACGGCCTTGGCATTAAATAACACATGAAGGTTTATATGCCATTAACCAAAGAAACTAAACCACACACACACACACACACACACACGCATATATATATATATATATATATATATAAGAACAGGCTGAAATCCCCCCGAAGTTTGATATGCTATAAAAATAAAACAAAAATCATACTAAGGTTGATAGATACGAACAGACTGAAATCGAGATAGATACGAAGACACTGAGAGAGATAGATCGATCGAGAGATAGATAGGAAGAGAGAATAAACACACATATAGACACACAGACACACACACACATATATATATATATATATATATATATATATATATATATATACGAAGAGACTGAGATCGATAGATAGATAGATAGATAATCTGAAGTGGATAGGTTAGGATAGATTACGGTATTTATATGGGTTCTTAAACTAAAAGGAATGCGTAGATAAAATTGTAAGATTAATTCGATTCCTCTTCCAATTTGAAGGTTATGCATTTATCATCGACCAAAATATTTCCTTGTGCTGAATGCACCAAAATCCATCTTGAAGGCTGCAAAGTATTCAACCGGCCAGCCTCAATGCTTTCCCCCTTGTTCAAAAAATAATGGGAAATAAAGTTGTGGTAAAACAGTACTGTTCGACAGTAATATTACAAAGATTCGATATAATAAATCATATACTTTGATAACTGAAGAATGAGAGAGAGAGAGAGAGAGAGCGAGAGAGAGAGAGAGAGAGAGGGTGTGTGTGTGTGTGTGTGTGTGTGTGAACAAATGAATTGTTTGTTTTCCTATGATTATTTTACCTCATACTTCAAAACTAACTGAGGATAATATAGACAGAGACCTCAATTAGATGCCATTTTTTATCTTTTAAAAAGAATCTAAATATATAATCTAAGGGAAATATGGGAAGTGTAAGGGAGTGAAGAAAATTCTGATTTGAGATGACAAGGAATGTTTTTCTTTTTCTTTTTTTGTACTTTGTTTTATTTTATTTTAATTTTTATTTGTTTTTATTTTTATTTTTTTTGTATTTTGTTTTTTATTATTGTCGAGAGAATGATGTAAAAAAAAAAGAAGAATTTTCTAAGAAACGTTTCTATATATGTACATAGTACATATTGATGGAGATCCGTTGACAAAAAAAAAGGTGTCGTGCTTTTCGTTGCTATCTAGGAAAACATTTGTCGCGGAAAGCAAGCAAAATGAAGATGGATGCATTGGTGCTAGTTCATCCGCGTTCATGTTTAGCAATTTTGCTGATAGAATATATAAACCTTCTGTTCCCAAATAATAACCCTAAAAAATTAATTGCTTTAAATGGGACGTTTAAAGAGATATGTAAAATAATGATTTACTTTCTTTGTCAAATTTCATATCAACCTTCATGGGTAATCCTAGTAAAAGAACTACAGTGATTCTACTTAACCCATACCTGGGGGTGGGGTGGGTGGATAAAGTACTTAATATGTAACGTGTTGATAATCCTTAATCTACAACAGTTTAAAACTTTGAAAATTTATCATTTAACACACACACACACCACACACACACACATATATATATATATATTTAGAAACTCCAGTCACAAAAAAATGGCAAATAGATAATTCTTCAAAATTTCAAAATTCCTAAGAAGAGACACTCTTGTAGAATTTAATTGAATTGATATGATAAACTTATTGAAACTAGCAGATATACCCGGCGATGATGAGAAAAAAATATAAAAGAATATAATCTTGAAGTTGTTTGGATATATATTTTAGTAAGATTCTATGCATACAGAAATATGTACACCATATAAGCTACGTAAAAATCAGGGCAGAATGTTCCAGTCTTAAACAGAGGTCTGTCATCAAATTTTTGGTGGCTGAGAACTGCAAACCATTTGAAGGATGTGTGATGTGTATGGAGAAACATGTTTTAGCCCAAACAATGTTTACTAATAGGCTAAACATGAGTTTTCTCTACGAGCCTAAATTGGAAGGACAGTACATAGATTTTCCGCTAAAGACAACGTTCTGGGCGCAGCGGTTACTTAACTGTCGTCCGGGACAGGAAAGGAGCCATCATTATTGATTTGGTTGTGGAACTCTAAAGAGTGCTTCCCCGTGCCAATTTCTTTGAAAAAATCACCTTCTTTATTGAACTACCCTCGTAAGTATCTATCTATCTATCTATCTATCTATCTATCTAATACTTTTCTGGGATTGCCCATTCATCCCTTTGATAAATATGAGCCGTCTCAGTTGTTTTGCCAAAAGATGTGGAATAATTGTAAAAGAATTACATTTAGAGACATTTTTTATTGAAACAATTCTATAAAATAAACAAGAAATACCGACAAAATAGGTTCATAAGAAAATGCAAAAAGAAGAATCGTTGATGAAACAAGTAGAAATGAAAATAATAGAATAAAAAGATGAGATATAAAATAGAAAACAAATAAGAAAAAGAAAAGGAGTGTGGGTGGAGAGGTGAGAGAGAAGGAGATAGATAGATAGAGAGAGAGAGAGAGAGAGGGGGGATGTTTGAAAGAAAAAAAGAAAGAAAGAAAGAAAGAAAGAGAAAGTAGGTCGTATAGAATTAATAAAGTCTTTGAAGCTATAATCTCTAGAGTAAAAGAGTCCAAGTTTATTATTGAAGAATGATAGGATTCAGTTTTGAGAAAGACGGAGAGACAGGGACAGACAGACAGACAGACAGACAGACAGACAGAGGTAAAGATAAAATAAAGAATAAAAAGAGAAAAACAAAGAAAGGACAGAATGGTAAAAAAAGAGAACAAAAGAAATAAAAGAGTGAGAAAGGGTAGGATATATATATATATATATATATATATATATATAGAGAGAGAGAGAGGATTGAAAAGAGCAAAAAAGTAAAAGACATAAGACTGGGAGAGAAAAAGAAAAAAGAAAGAAGGAAGGAAAGAGAAAGTTAAAGAGGTAAAGAGAGAGAAAAAAAAACTAAGCCAGAGGGAGAGAGGGAGAAAGAGACAGAGACAGAGTAACAGAGTTAGAGAGAGAAGAAAGAGGAGAAAAGAGCAAAAGGAAAGTAAGATAGAAAGAAAGAAAGCAAGAAAGAAAGACAAAGAGAAAAAGACCAAAAGAATGGTGAAATTGAGAAAGAAAGAAAGAAAGAAAGAAAGAAAGAAAGAAAGAAAGAAAAAGAATGGTGAAACAAAGAAAAAGTGACTGAAGGAAAGAGAAAAGAAAGAAAGGTAGAAAAAGAAAAGTAAAAGAAAGAGTAAAAAAGACCAAAAGAATGGTGAAATAGAGAAAAACAGAACGAAGGAAAAAGAAAGAAAAGGAACGAGAAAGTGATTAAAGAAAGGTAGAAAACAATAAGAAAGACCAAAAAGAGTGAAAGAGAAGACGAAGATTGAAAAAAAAAAAACGAGTCAGAATATGAGATAAGATTAAAACGGTGAAAGAAAGATTGAAACGAAAGAGAAAAGAAAGAGAAAAGGTAAGAAAAAACGACAAAGACAGTGGAAAACAAGAAAGAGAGAAAGAAAGGAGAGTGGTAAGAGACAGTATAGGGCAGTGGGGAAAGGAAGCAAGAGAGAAGTAGGTGAAGTTGATAGAAAGATAAAGAAAGTATAGGAGAAGAAAGCGGGAAAGAATGAAGAAGTAGATAGCCCGATATACAAATTAAAGAAAGTAAATGAGAAAAAAAAAAGAAAGCAAGAGAATAGATAGATAGATAGATAGTAAGAGAGAAGTAAGGGAGCTGAAAAAAGAAAAGAAAGAGATTGATAGATAGATATCTAGAGAGAGAGAGAGAGAGAAAGGGAGAGAGAGAGAGAGAGAGAGAGGATTTCGCTAATTATGCATATATGGTCTATTGTATTTTTTAAAAACAGTTCTGCCGTTTATTTCAAAAGAATCCATTCTGTATCGATTGGCAAGAATGGATTCTTCATCGTCACAGAGAACAGAAGAGGATTTCGAATTGGATTTAGGATAATTTTAAATAAAGAAATAATGGAAATTGTTCATTGAATTGGTTATTGGAAAAATGGGGAGAAAAATGGCAAGAAAGACGGTGTTTTGTTATTCATAATGAGTGAAACTTGAATAATTTATTTGAAATCGGATGCCATTCGAAGCTTTTGTTTAATTTATTACATATATTAAAAAATGATTTACTCTCATCTATTGTATCTTTGTAAGCAACAGTACACATGAATGAGCGTTCATTTTGCCTTAACACACACACACACACGTTCAAATATATATATATATATATAGTACGTCGCCCAGAAATAAATACAGCTGTAACATTTTTTTTTATTAAGAGTTTATCTTCGAAAATAGACATACTAGAATTTTAATATATTTAGTTAAAAATTCTACAATAAAAACGGATATTATTAGGTATTATAATTAGATATTATGAAACGCAGTTTCTTCCAGGTATACTAGAATTTTAATATATTTAGTTAAAAATTCTACAATAAAAACGGATATTATTAGGTATTATTATTAGATATTTTGAAACGCAGTTTCTTCCAGGTCTACTAGAATTTTAATATATTTAGTTAAAAATTCTACAATAAAAACGGATATTATTAGGTATTATTATTAGATATTTTGAAACGCAGTTTTTTCCAGGTCTACTAGAATTTTAATATATTTAGTTAAAAATTCTACAATAAAAACGGATATTATTAGGTATTATTATTAGATATTTTGAAACGCAGTTTCTTCCAGGTATACTAGAATTTTAATATATTTAGTTAAAAATTCTACAATAAAAACGGATATTATTAGGTATTATTATTAGATATTTTGAAACGCAGTTTCTTCCAGGCAGCGGTCGTATCGATTCTGCTATAGGGATGCACTACTTGAACGCTAACAAAACGGCTGGAGAAAAAACTAGACAGCAATTACAAAAGAATGTTGCGAGCAATATTGAACAAGTCCTGGCGGCAACACCCCACAAGGCCCCAACTACGCGGCCACCTGCCTCCCATCACGAAAACTATCCAAGTTAGACGAACCAGACATGCAGGACACTGCTGGAGAAGCCGGGACAAGCTCATAAGTAATGTACTCCTATGGACCCCCGCATATGGCCGAGCAAAAGCAGGACGACCAGCTAGAACATACATACAGCAGCTATGTGAGTATACGGGATGTAGCCCTGAAGACCTGCCAGAGGCGATGAATGATAGGGAGAAGTGGCGAGAGAGTATCAGGGATATCCGTGCTAGCGGCACGACATGATGATGATGATGACAGAATTAAAACTCTGTAACCAGAAGAAAAAATTGTTATTAGGTTTGATCTATTTAACAGTAATACTGACGATAAATATTGAAAACTCTCAAATGATTCATCATTGTCCCAAGTCAGTATATCTAGTTTTCAGCATTTACCGACAGCCTAAAAATGGTTTCATTCCAGTAAGCAAAACTTTAAATTTAAAATGGCTGACGCGGATTTGGTATTTTGTAGAAAGAAGAAGATTTATTTTTCCAAGAGTTCAACCTTAAATTACTATTTATTTTTTATATGAAACTGCTTATGGCTTATACCCAAGAGAACAATTCAGCCTAAAACCTCTTTTAATAATAATAATAATAATAGATTGTATGAATAAAATATGAATCCGTCAGGGAAGTACTTATATTTTGGAAGGCTCTATATTCATATTTTTGGTTACGGAATTTCAGTGTTGTAGAGTTTGGTAATAAATAATTACAAATGATATCCGTTTTGATTGTATACTGTTCCGCAAGGAAGAATAAAATACAGGATGAGAAAGAAGATGAACTTTTGATAAACATTGTTTCAGCTATTGACTTATTTATGGACGATACAACACACACACACACACACACACACACACACACACACACATATATATATATGAATGCCTGCAGAGTCAGAAAAAATCTACTATGTCATTACCTTTTGTTTTTCATTTATTTATTTATTAATATATTTATTTATTCATTTACTAATTAAATTTTTTTATGCAAATTTAATTCTTCCTGGTGTTTTTTTAAAATCAATGAAATGTAGTTTGGTCCATTGCCCTTCAGTCAGAAATATCCTGCTGACCGTTTAAGTGAAACCTAGGTAGATATTTTTCTGACTCTGTAGGCACTTATATTTCGCTCTACTTAGTGTCCTGAGCACTCTTACGTTTAGCTTAAGGAATTCTGGCGCTGTTGGATGGCTTGGGATGCGTTATTGGTTTATTATTTTCAAGTAGTATGTATACTTTTAGTCTTTTTTAATGGAATTTTTTCCCAGTTACCAGTTTGTGAAATATTCTTTATTTGCAAATTGTACGATCTGTTTTTTTTTTTACACCATCAGAATTATAGAATAGTTTATAAAAAAAATTAATTATATAATTATATCAATATCAATATAAGTAAAGTTGGCGACTGTAGTCGAGGGCGACCAGAAGGCTCCCTTTGCGATAGCTACTACACCGAGGTGTAGGGGAGGGCGCTACTCCTTTCCCTGGATTGCTCCTTTTTATCTTTGATACGTTCCTTATATTGCTGAGTGTTAAGCAAGGAGGTATCAAGTACCATTTTGAAAGTCTTTGGTATCCCGGACCATTGGTGAACACTCTACCCACTAGGAAAATGAGCCGGTTATATATATATATATATATATATATATATATATATATATATATGTGTGTGTGTGTGTGTGTGTGTGTGTGTGTATGTGTGTGCGTGCATGTGTGTGTGTGTGTATGTGTATGGGTGTGTGTGTGTGTGTGTGTTACAAATTGAAAGAAGACAGTAAAATTACGTGTTTACATATGAAATTCTTTTCGTGATCAAATGTTTTTAACCTAAGGACAGTACAAGATATATATATATATATATATATATATATATATATATATATATATATATATACGCATGTGGTCTAAGTTCTAGTTCTTTTAAATTTACAGAAAAACCGTTTCTTCGACTTGTATAACTTAACCACAAATCAAAAAGACACTTACATGGACAGACTCTCCAATGAAGTTACTCATCTGTCAGTTAAACATCATCAGATGAATGCTTGTACTAAGTGATTGGTTAATTTACAACATTATGCATCTTGCATGAACTTCAAGTCAAAGAATTTTAGTGTTATAAATATATCAGGTATTTGTTGCGTAGTATATCTATTAGTTAAATGAAGAATATTTTCGGATCAAGGTGTCTTTAATTGGTCTATATATATATATATATATATATATCCTTGTGGTGGGGGTTATATGTTAATGTGTTTTCATTAGATTTGGGAGGAAAACGTTTGGAATTATCCGAGACTTGACTGGCTAGTTTTCTTGTTTATGTGAACACTTTTTGTTTGTCTAGAGTTATTTTCAAGGTAGGTGCTTTCATATCACCAGCAACGTATTATCGGGTTTATTTTATTTTAATAGATGTTCGTGGTAGTCACATTTTTATTTCAAGGCTGAGAGTTTGAATTTCAAATTAAATCCAAACGGCACTTATGTTTTTAGACTTTTTATCCATTTGTCTTCTTTTTTTAATTATTGATTTCATGTTTGTATCTTTTTCAATTCCTTCTACGATGATGTATTTTGCATCCCCGTCGAAGTCGTAACTATTTGAGAAGATGTGTTTTTGACTAATACTAGATTGTTCTGGTCCATAGATTTGATCTTGTGTCTATGGCTTTTTTAAAACCTAAATGAAAAAAAAACATTCTGATTTTGACACATTTTGTTTTTGTCTGCGTGTATAGTCCAGTAACTAAATTACATTTTTGTTTCTACAATTTGATTCGTAGTAAATTTTATAAATCTTTTTAGTTGTGCAACGAGTGAATGAGCTAGTTGATTTGAGATGTTTGTTGCATGTAAAATGATAAATAATTTCAATTAATCTTTTAGTAGTTAATTCTGTTTTTTAATTTAAACTTTGAATTTAAAACCGAATTGCAAAATTTCATTTAGGTATTTGTTTATAAGTTAATACTTAAGAATATAAAACATAAAGTAATAAAGGCTCGTTTGCGAATTCTGAATGTTGGGGAAGTACTTGAAATCGAAAATATTCAAAGATAAACAATTGTTCAGAATCAGCTGATAATTTAAGGGGCATCCTTTCAACCTCTTAAGTGGTACCGTATTGCTACAGGCATAGATTGTCTTTGATATTGCATGGTAGGGAAAAATTTAAAGGAATTTCATTGTGGGTTTTCTCTGGATTACTTTATTACAAGAATATTGTTGCTGTCAACTATTTACTGGGTTTATTTGTCGACGATAGGTTAGTAATGTCCGGATTTTGAAAAATATCCTTAGTCTTAGATACCAAAATCTTTCTGTGTTTTTTATTAGGTATATTAATTAACATTCTGGGATCTTTAAAATGTTGGGATTAATTCTTTTGATTATATCTAACCAACGCGTTCTTTTCGTCTCCATTTTATGTTTCTTGTATGTTCGTAAATTCATTTTTAGAATGATCGTGATGTTTCACCCACATGTCTTTTTATTACATCCTAAGCACTTGATAGAGTTAATACTTTCATCAGATTTGAGGATGTTATTGTTATAGTTTTTTTTATTGATTATATTCTGAATTGTTTCTGATGATTTTGTTAGTTTTGATTCCAAGGTTGTTTAAGTTTTCTTTTTTTCGATGAAGTTTGCAATTGAATTATTGGATAAAATAATTCGTGCAATAGATTATTATTGGAAAAATTGTCATTAGAAATTTTTGGAAAACATTTACGTCTACAGATTTTAAAAGCTTTTATTTTAGCATGCTATATAAAGGATTATCCTAAAGTGAAGTTGAGCGAAGGAGTTTTCTATAAAGTCAAGTTAATCATTTTAATTTTTTAGGTCCAATATATATATATATATATATATATATATGTATGTATGTATATATATGAAAATGTATAGAGATGAAAAAACACAAGACTTTCAGAGGATGATTATATATATATATATATATATAGTTGGGCAGCTGTCTTTCATTTAAGCATGTTTGATTGAATAATAAAGACACATTTTGTCCATATAATTCTATTAAGATGCTTTCAAGTTTCCTAATAAATGTCTTGGTTTCAGGTTGAAATTGGTGGATGAATTTATCAAAATTGTCCCGAGCGCTTTCGCACCTTTCATAGCTCATCATTAGGGTTTTTTTTGCATGTGTAAAGAGTGTTTTTTCAAGAGTTTTTTTAGTTTTTTTTTTTATTACATTACAAAAATGCTTAAACGCAGAATTAGATGAAACTGGGATGCTGACGACATCAAACAAATTTAAAAAACAGAACGCTATCAACGGAAATTGAATAATATCAAGAAATATAGTTTATTGAAAAAAATGATTAAAAGCATTTCAAAAAATTGTCGCTATCTACACTTTTTACACATGCAAAGAACCCTTGACGATGGCCTATGAACGGTTCGAAAGCGCTCTGGACAATTTTGTTATAATTCCTCCACCAATTCCAACCTGGAACCAAGACACTTATCAGGAAACTTGAAAGGATCTAAGTAAAATTACATAGACAAAATATGTCTTTATTATAGACAAAATATGCCTTTATTATTTAATCAAACACGCTTAAATATATATATATATATATATATATATACGCGTGTTTATATATATATATATATATGAAGAGAGATTGAGAGAAAGAGAGAGAGAGACATTGAGATAGAGACAGAGAAAAAGACAGATAGGCAGAAAAAGTCGGATTCAGAGAGGAGCGGAAGATGAAATATATATAAGTAAAAAAAAAAATAGCTTGATACCCAGAAACACTCTGAGAAAAGGAAATAGGAAAACTGGATATATATACATATGCTGATAAATTAAAAGAAGCGTGAAATACACACACACACACACACACACACACACATATATATATATATATATATAGGGTGGAACAATAAAATTGTCGTCCAAAAGAAAACAACATTACAGCTTTATTTTTTATTGAAAAAATCAATTCAGGTAACTTGATTATGTAGTAGAGCAGACATCTATTCAATGTAGCCGCCTTCAGCCTCAATTACCGCCTCCATACGGATCCAAAACTGGGAGCATGCCTTTTCCAAAAGCGCCAGCGGGAGCTCGGTGAATACTCGGCGGATGGCGGCGGTCAGGCTGGCTTTGGTGTTGTGGGAGGTCATGTTGGTGATGTTCTCGACGTATTGTTATATTTTGACCTTCGACCCGGCCCAAAAATGCTATTCCAAGGTGATACACCGGAAGGAAGTGACACATTCCAATGGCCAGTAATCGAAAGAGATCGCGTGGGCGGATTAAGGCTTATGATATGGGACAAGGTGAAGGTCCCATTGTGCCACTACAGTGATGCACCGGAAGAGAGTAACCTCTGAACTGCATGACAGTTATTTCCGCTCGATGACGATTAAACATTCGATTTCAAAGATCCAGTGGGCAATCGTGTGGGCGTTGAATTATTATATAATTGAGTTAAGTTCGGTGCCAAAGGAGTTGCCAGTAGAATTCCAGGCACCTAGAGACTAGATGTGGTAGGGAAAGCCACACCCGATCGAGGGGGCCCTCGGAAAGCCCCGATGGAGTGGACCCCAACATCAGGAGAACAAGAAAGACACAACGTGACGGTCATAACAGTGGGGTCAAAATATGAAGTCTATGTTCGGTCTCCAGCACTCTCTCACATGCAACCCTTCAACAACCCTTTCAAACCCTTGAAATAAAGTGAGAGGTAAAAATATTGTTAAAGAAGTCTTCATGCGTCTTCCTTCATGCGTCGTTTATTGCTGCATCTTTATTCTTGCGTCTGTTATCATTGCGTCGGTATGTATCCAGTATATATATGTATGCAACAGTATGACCAAACGAAGTAGTCCAGTGGGTTCAGATCGGGGGAGGAGGGGGCCAGTGAGAGAAGGGCACAAAGTCGTAGCACTCCTTCTGAAGCCAAGCCTGGGTCTCTTTGGACTTGTAGGCCGGCGCCGAGTCCTGCTGCCACACCCAGGGTCTGCCACTGGCCACCTGATTGCACCAGGGGATCACCACACTCTTCAGCACATCCAGGTACACTTTGGTGTTGACTTTCAAGTCGACTTCGAAGATGTGAGGGGGCATGATGTGGCCCTCACTTGAAAACACACGAAAGACCATAACCATAGCCGTCCGAAGGGTCGTCCGATGCATTGAGCTGTGCCCTCAAGCGTTGAACCGTCCGGATTTGCATTTAAAAAGGTGCTGGCAATGGTCCTGTTGTCATAACTTGGATCGGTAGAGATCATGAGTTGTACAGCGGCGCATCTCCGATCTCGCTCGTTGAACATTGTGTCACTTTCAGACATGATAGAGGCTCCTATCGCTCTTGGGATTTGTACACAACTGGCTAACTAGTAGATGGTCTGCAACAAAAAACCCAAAAAACAAAACCGGTTTTCATTAAACGGGAATGGAATCATGTCATCTTTTCTAGGGCAACAATTTTATCGTTCCACCCTGTATATATATATATATATATATATATATATATATATATTGCCAGAGAGAGATATGTATGTATGTGTACGTGTGCGTATGCATGAAGCGAGAGAAAAAGATACCAATTTAGTTGTTACTCCTGTATGTGTGGACTCAACGAAATCCTGAAACGTTTACAATATAATAATTAAGCTATAGTTTACAAAAGCAGGTGAAAAATTCTTGTGAGAAGTGGTAGAGAGAAAAAAAAAATGCTAAAAAAGGCAAATAAAAAAAGATAAAAAATAATCCATCATCTTTTCTCCTTTTTCTTTTACAGCAGACACGGAACTAGTAAACAAGTTCCATTGTGCGATTTCCTTCGAATCCAATTAGACGATTTTAAGTTTAATTAGATTTACCTGGGGGCATCAATGAGAGAGAGAGAGAGAGAGAGAGAGAGAGAGAGAGAGAGAGAGAGAGAGCGGGGGGCAAGGATTTGTGAGGTATTACCTGAATGCATTCCCGTTATGCTGTTGCAGACATCAAATTGTTCAGTTTTTTTTTTTTGTTCGTTTTTTTTTTTTTGGCTCGTTCGTTTTATTAATTTTTTCGCTCTTAATTTTTCCTTATACTTTTTCAATTAAACATCTGTCCATTCTCTCAACAGACCATGAAGAAGAAAGATGGGCTAACATTTTACTAACATAAAGTCAAAGGTTTTCTTTTTTATTTAAGTCATGAGATACATTTGTCTAACAAATAATATCGTTAATCAATATGAAAATTTGAAATAGTTATGATGCAAGTATTTTGAGAATAATCGTAAAACTATCGACAAAATAAATGTATTCAATTATTCAGTTTGGTTTGTTTCTTGGCATATCAACTCTTTTTAGGTTATTTAATGCCAAAACCATTCCCGTAGAAGAACAGCAGTGGTACTATTTAACCCGTAGCTGGGAGGGTAAGGGGGTTCATACCTTTCCCAAGGGTATTTGCCCGAAAGTGAATGTAATAGCGCGACTGGAGTACGAACTAACGTTCTACGATTTCACAGTCAAGCGCTTTAACCATTACACCACGAGGAAACCGCTGTATTATTTAGTGTTGCCAGGAGTATTTTTTCGAAAGCATTTCAGCAATAACGAAAAATCTCCTCACATAAGCAAAACTCTGGAAGAAAGCGAAAGTTGTCTGATTTAGACTATTGGACTTTTACGTAGATCCTATTTACTCCCCCGCTCCGCTCAGGCAGGATATAACACAAGCTCAATTTTTTAAGCGGAGTTTAACTGGTTTGAATTAAGAGTTTTTTCTTCTCCTAGACTAGTTGCCTAACCAAGGCCGAAGAACCCAGTCTTTCCTACTATTCACCCATAGCTGGAGGGAGAACAATTGGATTCATACCTTTCCCAAGGGTATTAGTGCTATGTGAAAATGCAATCAGTCTCTAATTTTCTACAACTGGTCCCTAGAACACTGGAAGAATGTTATTTTCTTGGATGAAACATCCTTTACCTTATTTCCCATATCTGGTCGAGTATACGTGTGAAGATAGCCTAAAGAATCATTTGATCTAGACTGTCCATATTTACCAACCCCTCCGCTCGGGCAGGATATGACACAAGGTCAATTTTTTAAGCGGAGTTTAACAGGTTTGAATTCAGAGTTTTCCTTCTCCTAGACTAGTTGCCTTATCAAGGCTGAAGAACCTAGTCTGCTCTACTATGTACCCATAGCTGGAGGGAGAATAATTGGATTCATACCTTTCCCAAGGGTATTAGTGCAATGTGAAATGCAATCAGTCTCGTCCAGGGTTTGAACTCGTGTCGCCGTGTCCAGACTGTCTTCTTCCAACTGTTAAACATGGAAGAGGATCTATGATGATCTGGGCAGCAATATCTTGGAAATCAGCCGGTTCAATGGTTTCACTTCATGGCAGGATCAAAAGGCAAGACTATTTAAAAATTTTATCAGATAAAATTTATCCTGTGATCGCGGAACTGTTTCCAAGGGGAAACGCAATCTTTCAGGATGATAATGCACCAATTCTCACTGTTAAAAATTGTTTTGAGTGGCATGAAGAACATTTTAATGAAGTAGAACATATTATCTGGCTACCATAGTCCCCAGATCTGAATATTATTGAAAATTTATGGCGCATTTTGGAAAAAAAAGAACAATTAAGGAATCGATATCTTCCACCATCATCACCGAAAGAATTGGAGATTGTTTTGGCAGAAGAATGGACAAAAATTCCTCTGGAAACTATTCAAACTTTGTATGAGTCTGTAGCTCGTAGAATTCAAGCTGTAATTACTGACAAGGGCGCTCCTACACCATGTTAAAATAAATTGGTTAGGAATTTTGAGGTGTTTCCATTATTTTGCCCAACCCCTCTGTGAGTGTGTGTGTGTGTATGTGTGTGTGTATTACTACTTATTAATATATGACTAAACACAAAGTCTTTAACGGCTTTGTTGCGTTTTATCAAAATATTTTCACAAGAGTTTTTTTTTATAAAGTAAGACACAGATTTCTGACCTTGTATAGAAAAGGATATCTATATACATATACGCTTATTGTAAATAAAAAGAATTTAAAAAATAAATAAAAGAGAAAAGGTACATATACGCTTATACATAATTTTAGCATGTATATATATATATATATATATATATATATATATACACATATATATATATATGTGTGTGTGTGTGTGTGTGTGTGTGTGGTTAGGCAGCAGTCGTTTATTCAAGTATGTTTCATTAAATAATAAGGACAAATTTTGTCTGTATAATTTATCAAAGATCCTTTCAAATTTTCTGATAAGTGTCTTAATTTCAGGTGGGAATTGGCAGATGAATTTCCCAAAATTGTCTTGAGTGCTTTCGGACTCTTCATCGGCCTTCATCAGGGGTTGCTTGCTTGTGTAAGGAGTATTTCTTTTTTTTTTTTTAAGTTTTAAAAGTTTTCTACCTTCACAAAAATATGGTAACGCAGAGTTAGATAAAACAGGGTATTTAAAAAGGAATGCTGTCAACAGAAATATTTATATATGTGAGTGTGTGTGTATGCATGTATATGTGTATATGTGTGTGTATGTGTGTGTGCGTATACGTGTACGCGTGCATGTGTGATTATATATATATATATATATATATCCTAGCATACATGCACATATATACATATGCACACATATTTGTATGTTATCTTCAGTCTCATATATATATATATATATATATATATATACGTGTGTGTGTGTGTGTGTGTGTGTACGATTGCCAATCAATATATGTTTATGTGTTAGTATTTAGTAGGCCGAGCATAGTATATTGAACAGCTGTAATCTTACAGCAGTTAATCATTATCAAAGTAACAATACGACGGAAGAATATCTAGATTGAAAATTTTTTTAACGAAAATTAGTTCAGGATACCCAGAGAGAATTGATTTCCCTACACAAGGTGTTCTAGTTCTTTATGTGAGTGTGTACGTGTGTGTGTGTGTGTGTATATGTGTGTGCTAGTGCTTTTTTATTACCAGAGATACAATAGTTTTCCACTGCATGGACTCGTAACAAATCTTTACTTAGCTCATTTGTAAACATTTCTTTTTTATGAAAACGTTACTCCGAACTCATGACACTTTTCTAAAAATTCCACATGATTCGTACTCCTCAGCGACTACAATGATGACAGACTTATGTTCAAACCTGGAACACACTGTTTCGTTTGGCACCATTTAGAATAGTCTTAAAATAAATATCATTGCGAGATGAGGATATTTTTTGCTATAATTTTTCGAAATGCAGTGCTTACATTTATGGAAAATTCATTCTAAAAAATATTTTGTTTAAAATCAAACCGCCAGTATTTATTGAATTACCGAGTGTGTGTGTGTGTGTGTGTGTGTGTGTGTGTGTGTGTGCATGAGTATGTTTGTAAGTATGTATGTATGTCCATGTATGTACGTATCCTAGTGAAAAATAAACAGTTTACCTAACATATATATATATATATATAACGTTGGAAATTCATTTTAAAATTGTCTTTTAAGCTGTTTGTGTCTTTTAAGGTCTGTGTCAGAGGACCCCTGGGGGTAATGGCAATGAAGGAGCAGTTGACATTCTCCAGAAGGATATAATTACCAACCCCTAGCACGAGAAGATGTAACACCAGGTCACTTTTTTATGTGGCGCTTAACAGGTTTGAATTCAGAGTTTTCCTTCTCCTAAACGGGTTGCCTAACCAAGGGTAAAGAAATCAGTCTGCCCAACTATTTACTAGAGGGAGAATAATTGGATTCATACCTTTCGCAAGGGTGTTAGTGTGATGTGAAATGTAATCAGCCCAGTCCAGGATTCGAACTCGTGTCGCCGTGTCCATTATATACGAAAATATTCATTATTCCACAGGCACCTCCAGATCTCCAAAAAGAGTCTCCGTGGCGTAGTAGCTAACTTGTTGGACTTTGACATCGTAATAAGTGAGTTCGAACTCTAGGCACGCTATTGCATCCACTTCCGGAAAGAAGTTTAGCGTCATACCCAGGACGTTTTTGGTGGTGTGAGTCTGACCCCTCTGCAAGGGACACAATCAGCGTATTCAAAGCTCCACCGAGAGAGTAGTGCGGCGTGGGGATTTGGTCTGGTTTACCAGTATTTTTTATTTGTGAGTTCGATTCTTAATTCTAGCCTCATACCATACTGCAGCCTCAAAGCAAGTGAGTTCGAACTCCAGTAGTGATATTATGTTCACTTTCGGACTAATACCCTTGGGAAAGTTGGGAACCCTCTTCTCTGTAGAGTTAAGGGTTAAATTACATCACTGCTGTGATTCTATAAGGGTGCTTCAGGCATTTAATACCTCATGAACGTTGATGTGCCTTTAAACAAAGAAACCAAACCAAGGCTAGACTTTACTGATCTTACCCAATGGCAACTGATATTCATACGTTTTACTTAGCAGCTTCTCGTTATATCGAAATTAATAGAACAATGTTACCGTATAACGAAATAAAAACAATATGTCAAGTGAAAGAAGAGATTTTGTTTTAAAGAACGAAGGGAATCTTTGAGTAAAATTCAATAAAGTGAGCATTTTATTGATTTTTAGAGACGGTTGTCTCAAGTTTGATTGCTGTTTTGTATCATTGCCAAGAGAGAGAGAGAGAGAGAGAGAGAGAGAGAGAGAGGGGCAAAAAATGCACGTCTATTACATTGACGATAAAACAAGACTTCGTTTTCAGCATCTGTTGACTCTGTGACACATATGACGTAGTAAATTATCATTATAATTTGTTTGTTTCTTGTGCCTCCCTGGGCACCATCTCTTTTTACTATCTTATCACAGCACCCTAAAAAAAATCTTTGCAATAAAACATATTCGAGGTTCGTTCAAAAAATTATAAGCTTGCTCCAGAATACGATATCATAGATGCACCGTTTTGTTGTGGCAACACACTACTTTTTCGCATGAAACTAGAAAACTCTGAATAAATTTTTTTCTAGCTTTATAAGAATTGGTAGTGTGATGCCACCCCAAAAATGCTCTCCTCTTAAGACGAGGGTTATAACTTTTTGAACGACCGTCACTCTCTTTCTTTGAATTTTGAAATGAAGTGTGATAATTTTTATCATTTACAGTATTCGGACGATTGTCTTCAGCTTTATTGTTATATTCGCAACGTTTCGGCCGATATGTTCTTTGGTAGATTGTTTTAATTTCGTTAACCCTAACCGGATACAAATGTTAATACTTACTGTCGCTTAACACTTGTGCCCCGTTATAGTTAACGGAATTAGAACAATATACCTCTCGTGGATTAGATAAAGAGTTGGGTTCAAAATTCCGAGTAGGCTCCCGATTTCAACCAGAAAACACCTGAAGAAGGTCGAAGAACTCATCAACCGAAACGAGGTGAATATAACAAGAAAAATGAAGACAATAGTCCGGATACTCTTAATGATAAAAAAAAAAGACTGTCATACTCTTGATACAATATCTATATATCGTTTTTTAATACCTCCTTGGGCATCGCTTTTTACCATCTTCTCTAATCAACCTTTATAAAAAAAAAAGGAATCCTTGCACAAAACATGTACGTTGTTAATACAATATCTATATACAGAGAAAAGTACGAGAATCATTAAATAAGTTTCCAGACTTTTTTCGTATGGGAACTTTTATTGATAGTACACACATTAAACTCTAGTCCCCTTCGAAGTAATCTCCCCAGGCTGCAATGTACTTGTACCGTTCCAACAACTTCTGGAAGGCCACATGGAAGTCCTCTTGTGTGAGCGTGTCAATGACCTTCGTCAAAGCCTCTTTCATCTCCTCAATTGTTTCATAACGACAGCCTCTGAGCTTAGGGAATAACCAAAAGTCACAGGGAGCAAGGTCTGGACTATAGGGAGGCTGAGGAACTGTGTTGATGCCCATCTTGGTCAAATAGTCTGTGACAAGGATGGAGTTGTGGACTGGTGCATTGTCCGGCTGGAAATGCCACTGACCCGATTTGAAGAGTACTGGCCTCTTCCGACGGAAACTTTTCCTGAACTCACTTAAAACCTCAACATAGTAACCCTAACCCTAACCGTTTGGCCAATCAACTGTGGTGTATTGACTTCCTTACTCCTCCCACACCTCTCATCATCCTTTAGAGACTCCGTTCCTTCCTTGAATCTCTTATGCCCCTCAAAAACTGATGCTCGATTCATGCAAGATGGTCCAAAAGCAGTCTAGAGCATTCCATACGTTTCTGTGGCATTTCTTCTAAGTTTAAAACAGATTTTATTGCATATCGTTCTTCTAAAGTGTTCTCGCGTCCCGATTACATTTTTGAAATTCACCAGCTGTGACAATCAGGCTTTAGTAGGGTGAATTCCAATTCGTGCTGTAGCTGTTCATTTGAACCTGAAATCATAAAAATTAGTCAGTCATCTTATAAGATGTATAGGAATAACATACTGAATTTTCAAGAGTCTAAGACAATTTTAAATGCCTGTACAAAAAAAAGAAAAGACTGGAAACTTATTGAATGCACCACCTACTTCTAGCCTACAGTCTCCCCAAAGAAACCATTGCAGCCATAATGATGCTATATAAAAACACAAAAGTAAAAGTTCACTCACCGAATGGAGACACAGACTTCTTTGACATTGCCGCAGGTGTGCTCCAAGGAGACACATTAGCCCCATACCTGTTTATTATCTGCCAAGACTATGTGCTTCGAATGTTGATAAATTTAATGAAAGAAAATTGCTTTACTTTGACAAAGGCCAGAAGCGGAAGATACCCCTCACAAATGATTATAAATGCAGACTATGCTGATGACATTGCACTTCTGGCAAATACACCTACCCAGGCCGAATCCCTACTGCATAGTCTGGAACAATCAGCATGTGGAATAGGCCTCGATGTCAACACAGACAAAATGGAGTTCATGTGCTTTAATCATAGAGGCAACATCTCCACACTAAATGGAAGATCTCTAAAACTTGTGGACAAATTCACCTACCTTTTAAGTAATTCATCAGATAGTTTCCAAAAATGCCCTTTTGTAACATATTTCAAAAATCATCCAATTTAATCTTAAATTTTGAACACGATTGCTGTTTTTGATTTGATAAGGCAAAATGTTTAAAAATATATAAAAACTCTATGAGCTAAAAATCTATTTGGTTTGTCGATTAATTCTTTAGAAAGTTTCAATCAGATCACCTCTCGTTCTTCTTTCTCGTAAATAATGAATTTTAATTTCTCTAATCTCTCCTGGTAAATAACTCGAGTCATTTCTCAAAGTAGAAACCACAAAAGAATGATTGTGACTTGATAGATATTTGTGAAGGGGCAGTCGATCACCGTAGATGGTTCAAGAAATTTCGCTCGGGTTGCCAGAACATCGACAATAAATAAGGTTAGGTAGGCCTAAAAGCCTCGATTTTGTGGTTGTACTCCAAGCTATAAAGGCAAATCTAGTGAATAGCAAACAGTGAGTATCAGGCGATTCATCACTTTAACAACCTCATCAAAAGCATCCAGAGCTTCTGAATTGTCTCACGTTTCTAAAATATTGCAACACTTTTTATTCACTCTCGTAGATTTGTTTGGTTTGGTTTTATGGCATATCAACTGTTGTTGGTTATTTAAGGCCAAATCCTATTTTTACACGTATATTAAACATATGATCTGTAAACGCATTTTGTGGATACGCAAAGTTCAATGCGCAAGCAGTTCTATTTCAAACAATTCAATTTAGCATGAGTCAACAGAGTTAAATAGTTTCAAGTATTGCTATGTATCACTAACAAATTAATTAAACATCAGTGATTTGTTGATACACCGTTTAATTATCAAACAGTTCTATTTCAAACAATTCGAATTAGCAAACGTCATTTGTTTTCTCAGTTTAAATGTCAAACAATTCTATTAGACCCATAGATAACCCATCAAGTGCTACCACTCAGACTCAGAGTGGAACTGGGAGTGATGGCAACGAAGAAACACTCCCCATTTCATTAGTGTACCCTCACCATCAGATTGTTTAATGTCATATAGAGGATACTCGTTGGAGAGGATCTTACTCCTCGGCAGATATACAGTTGGTGTATTCTAAAGCCCTAGCCGACTAGGCAACTTTGTAGTTTAGTATTAAATACAAAGAAACTTTTGTTTCGTAACCAATAATCATGATTATATGATTTTCCTCAATTCCACAGCAACATTCTTCTTTCTTTTTGCTACAAAATTGTAAAGAGATGTTTTTCTTCATTTCTTTTTGAAATATTGGCTGTTGCCATTAAACCCTTTGCCAAGAATTGCGAGTCAGAAAACGGGATAAAGAGAAAAGGTTATATACATATATATATATATATATATATATATATATATATATATATATATATATATATATATATATATATATGTGTGTGTGTGTGTGTGGCGGAGTATGGTGGAAGATGTGAGACTAGTGGGGCGGGAGGTAGAGGTTTGAAAAGAAAGTAAATAATCAGCGTGGAACAGAATAAGAGAATAAACGAATAACAAAAAACAATTACGACCGAACAGAATATGGAAACGGCGAAAAGTTAAAAATCAACTTTTTTTTTTGTTTACGTAAGAAATAAGGAAAGTATCGTCCATTGCCACCTGCTGCACATTTCATTTAAATGGACAATTTAGCAGAAAAACTGTAAAGTATATATATATATATATATATATATATATATATATATATATATATATATATATATAAAAGCTATCCTAAACAATTTAAACAGGTTAAATAGTAGTGCAGATGGGTCTCTCTAGCTTTGGTCAGTCTACGTGACTGTGTTTCTGCAATCATAACTCACACACACACACACACACACACACCCACCCATACACGCACACACACACAGAGACATATATATATATATATATATATATATATGTGTGTGTGTGTGTGTGTGTGTGTGTGTGTGTGTGTGTGTGTGTGTTTAATTAAAATAAGTTGAAAAGACGATAAACAACACTGACAATAGATTCAATAATTTTGATATTTCGTTCTTCATTGAAAAAAGAACTTCTTCAGAACCTTCAATAAAGAACGAATTACGAAAAATGCTGAATCCATTGTCAGTGTTAGGTTATCCACTTTTCCACTGATTCTTATCATCTTATCAGATTTACCAAAATCTTCCGTTCCTCCATATATGGTGCTCATGGTGTAATTAAAAAGAACATAGGGGAAACAAATTCAAATCCTGGACGAGAATGTTCGCATTTTGCATAGCGCTAATAACCTTAGGAAAGGTATGAATGCAACTATTCTCCTTGCAACTAAAAGTAAATAGTCGAACAGACTGAGCTTTTCAAGCTTGGTATGACAACCAGTCTGGGAGAAGGAATTAAAAACTGCAAAACTCCGTTTAAAATGACCTTGTGTAACATTCTACTCATTCAGAGAGGTTTGTACATATAAATATAAATACATACATACATACACACATATATACATATACAGGGTGACAAAAAAAAAACAGAACCCATATATTTTTCCAGAAGTAATAATTGGTTCAGTTTTTTGAGGGGTCACCCGGTATATATATATATATATATATAAAAAACCATGTTTCATTAAATAATAAAGACACATTTTGTCTGTATGATTTAATTAAGATCCCTTCGAGTTTCCTGATAAGTGTCTTGGTTTCAGGTTGGAATTGGTGGATTAATTTACCAAAATTAACCTGAGCACTTTCCAAACCTTCATAGGCCATCATCAGGCGTTTTTTGAAAGTTTTTGGGGTTTTATAACATAACAAAAATATGCAAACGTAGAGTTTGATAAAACTGAGTTGCTGATGAATTTAAAAAAACAGAACGCAGTCAACAGAAATAGAATACTATCAAGAAATACGGAATATTAAAAAAAATTCTAAAGACATTTCAAAACATTGTCGCTATTTTCAAAATTAATTCTATTGATTTTAGTTTGTTTTTTTTTGTTTTTATATATAGGGCTTCTATGATTTATAGTCGTAGCTTATCAATTTCGTGTGCGGTCGTAGTGGTGTTTTCAACTAGAATTTTTCGAAACTTGGATTTAGGAATAGAACGAGTTTTCAGATATAAAGCTTTGGAGCTAGAATCATTAAGGTGCATTGTAAGTCGTATAGAAAGAGTTGTGGTGATAAGACCAACATACGCACTATTTTCTTTGGAGACACAGTTTCCCAAGGGAAATTTGAACATATATACGACGTTGGTCCTATCAAGAAGTTCGGTGAAGGGGGAAGTGTTATCAGAAAAAATTAGGTTGCAGGTTTTAAATTTTTTGTCATATATATATATATATATATATATATATATATAGTCCTTATTTTCATTATTGTGAAGGATTCTAATCAGCATTCCATAATTAATCCGTCACATTCCGAACTTACATACTGATATATTACAACTTTAACAGGAATCGTTTTAATCTCCGGTTAGATCAATTAAGAGTATTGCTTGATAAATATTGCTTGAAAACTCTGTTCTGGGTACAGCTTACACACGCACATGTACATATATATATAGGTAAAAATTTTCTTTTCTTGTTGTTGTTGGTCTGAAGAGAGAAAAAAGTAAATGAATAGGTCCACTAAGAAATTTGTATTTTTTTAAAGAATTATATATTTCGTTCTTACATACGTGTATGTTTCCAACTGGCTGCTTTCGTCAGAGAATATATATGGCACAAAGCCATATGAATGGGACTCGAACTCATTCGTAACCTACACGAGTGAGTTCAAGTCTCATTGGGTGTGCCATTAATTTTGAAATATATACATATATATATAAAAGGAGAAAACTCTTCACCCCTCTTCTATCCCCTCCCACCCTTCTTTCCTGCGTCTATTTTAAATTATTTTATCCATAAGATCCGAAAAATACCTGTTAGCTTTTTTTGGTGTTTTTGATTTATATAAAAAACCCATAACAGGATGGAAATAAATTTATAACTTTACCTGGAAAATTTAAATATTCACTGTTGAATGTTTTTTTGTCTTGATGGAATTACTCCCAATTCCGGTTTAACTGGACGGAATAATACTATATATATATATATATATATATATATATATATTGTTCGCTATATTTACAAATAGAGCTCAATATCAATAATAGATCATACATATCAAAGTTGGGATATCGTAGAAACAGAACCAATGACTTTAAGGTTCTTGCCTATGCGATCATCAGACCAAGGACTATCCTTATACACACACACACATACACACATGCATGCACACACACACACACACACACACACACACAGATGTACATGCACTTACATATATATACACATGTATATACATACATATATATATATAGTGTCAAAAAGTATCGACAGTCTAAATATTTAATCTTATCATATTAAAACTCATACGAAGACATCTGTTCATCCTCGTTATGTATTTTATAAAATGATGATGTCAAGTGGTCTATACTGAGGTCAGGGAAAGACTATATTAATTCTCAATACTTTTTGATCGCAGTTTCGGTGTAGCTGGATGTTATATCCAGGTTGCCAGCTATTATATTTTGTGATCTGTGATCGCTTTCGAAGTTTGACAATAAAATCTCTGTCACCAAACATTCCAGGTTTTTCTTTTCTTTTCCTAAGCTGTTATACTTGTCAGATAGTAAAACGTGAGTTACCGTATGCCTGTTTGTGGTTGTATGCATGTGTAACATTGTGAGTCAGTGAACGGGATATCAATTTATAAAATATATTCTATTTCATGAGATAGCTGTTTGCTGTTGTTAGTTTGGGCATATCTTTTTTTTTTATCGAATGATTTTAACAGTTTTCTTCTTTATAAATTAAATGTCTTTTTACGCCTTCCCAACATTTTCATATTCTTTTCTGATCTTTTCCTTTTTATCCTTTCCTTCATTATACCCGCTTATGCTGCTTTGTTTTTTATTATCTTCCGGTATTTCTCAATCACATTTAGATTTCTAGAAAGCTTGCACCAAGAAACCAACTCAAATTGCACGCCTGCATGCACCACCACTATATATATATCATCATCATCATGTCGTGCGGCTAGCACGGATATCCCTGACCCTCTCTCTCCACGTCTCCCTATCATTCATCGCCTCTGGCAGGTCTTCAGGGTTACATCCCGTATCATCACATAGCTGCTGTATGTATGTTCGAGCTGGCCGTCCTGCTTTTGATTAGCCATATGCGGGGGTCCACAGAGGTACATCACACACGATCTCGTCCTTGCTTCTCCAGCAGTGTCCGGCATGTCTGGTTCGTCTAGCTTGTATAGTTTTCGTGATAGGTGGTAGGTGACCGTATAGTTGGTGCCTTGTGGGGTGTTGCTACCAGGACTTGTCCAATATTGCCCTTAACATTCTTGTATAATTGCCGTCTAGCTTCTTCTCCAACCGTTTAGTCAGCGTCCAAGTAGTGCATCCATATAGCAGTATCGACACGACCGCAGCCTGGAAGAAACTGCGTTTCATATATATATAAATAAGTGTATGGTTGTCATTATTTCACTTGGTGAGTTTGTATCAGACCAAATGCGGTATAATTTGGAGAGTGCTCAATATCTGTGATAGAGCCATTATATGATAATAAGTATACATATATATTTAATAGAATGGATGCTAATCTGCGAACAATGGTTTCATGCAGTGTTTATACGACAATCCTCTGCCAGATGTCGTATAAAGACTGCATGAAACCAGCGGTCACAGATTAGCTTTCATGTTATTAAATATATATAAAAACTAATACATATAGACTTATATATATATATATATATATGTGTGTGTGTGTGTGTGTGTGTGTGCAGCATTGTTATATAACATATGACATAGATTTTCGGTTCATTCCTAGTGATCCCGTGTCACGTTGTGATTAATAAACAGGGCGATGGCAATGGTCGGGGTAGGTAGGTCCAACAGGTGTGTAACTGGAAGGAGACCACGTGATAACCACGCGGTCAGATTTAGACGGAGGCAGAGAATCGGGAGTCGAGCGAGGAACACGCAACCGATCAGATGCGTTAGGTCGTCTCTGACGATACGGCTTGCAAGGGGGTTCAAGCGTTGGGACCCCTGGGTCCCGGAAGAAAATATGGGACAATAAGAAGTCCCCTCTCTGAGTATATGTCACTCCATCCATCATATTAAACAATATAGACATCCCTTGTCTCCCCATTTTTGTATTTATCATTTCGAGTTACCGCGTCGATGTTATAGTATCCGGTAAGAATTGGTTAATAAAACTATCATAATTAATTGGTTCCATAGTATTTTTTAAAGAAACAATATTAGAACAACATAAATAACAAGCAAAAATGACAGATTTTCAAAGCGTTCAATATCAGGAAGAAATTACCTAAACTCAATGGAATCGATTTCGCATCCAGTACTAACGTACTTAAATATCTTTAGCAAAGTCATGGGAAGCTCTCAATAGGCTGTCATTCATATAGAAGTCAAAACTTTCCGATGAAATAAAATGCAGTTTTTTTTAGCTGCAGTCGTATCAGTACTGCTATATGGATGCACCTCTTGAATGCTAACAAAACGTATGGAGAAAAAGCTTGACGGCAATTCCACAAGAATGCTGGAGGCTGTATTGAACAAGTCCCGTAGGCAAAACTCCACAAAACAGCAGTTGTACGGCCACCTACCGCTCATCATGAAAACCATCCAAATTAGACAAACAGTCATGCGGGACACAGCTGGAAAGGTAAGGACGAACTCATAAGCGATGTACTCCTGTGGATCCTTTCACACAGACGAGCAAGTGTTGGACGAATAGTTAGAACATATCTACAGCAGCTCTGTACTGATACGGGAAGCAGCCTGGAAGCCCTCCCGGTAAGGATGGATGATATAGACGGCTGTCGAAAGAGGGTCAGGGAAATCCGTGCTAGCAGCACGAAATGATGATGATGCCATATATATATATATATATAAGTTAGCCAACTGTGGTTGATGGCGACACGAAGGTTCCCTTTTTAATACCTACTACACCGAATTGTCGGGGAGGGCGTTATTCCTTTCTCTAAATTATTCAACTTAACCCTTATAATGATGAGTGTTAAGCAAAGAGGCATCACGAACCATTTTTTGAGTCTTTGGTATGAATCGACCGGGGACTGAACCCCAGTCTTCCAGGCCATTGGCGACCGATCTTAGTATTATGCTAATAGACCTGTTTGTTTGTTTGTTTGTTTGTGTTTATGTGTGTGTGTGAATTAAAACTGATGCGTTCACCATTAAATAAAACTCAAAACTTCTAAGTTAGTAATATTATTATAGAACACAAAACACGAAAGTTAGAAGTAAAATTAAAGCATTAATCAAACATCTGAATATTACAATAATGATATATTTCAAGATATAAAGCAACCCACGACATGGTGTCTCACGAAAACAGTATCCAAATGAGCTATTTTCAACCACATTTCTTTTTCTCTCAATATATATATATATATATAAAGGACGCATATATAGATATGTAGATATTCTTATGTATTTTCTCTCTTTATATACATGTTTATATCGATTATATAGAAATCAGACCTAACCGATAAAATGAAATGCAGTTTCTTCCAGGCAGCGGTCGCATCGATACTGCTATATGGATGCACTACATGGACTCTAACAAAACGGCTGGAGAAGAAGCTAGACGGCAATTACACAAGAATGCTGCGAGCAATCTTGAACAAGTCCTGGCGGCAACAACCCACAAGACACCAACTTTCCTATCACGAAAACTATTCAAGTTAGACGAACCAGACATGCAGGACACTGCTGGAGAAGCAGGGACGAACTCATAAGTGATGTACTTTTGTGGACCCCCACACATGGCCTTGCAAAAGCAGGACGACCAGCACGAACATACATTCAGCAACTATGTGAGGATACGGGATGTTGTCCAGAAGACCTGCCTGAGGCGATGAACGATAGGGAAAAGTGGCGAGAGAGGGTCAAGGATATCCGTACTACCAGCACGACATGATGATATATATATATATATATATATATACATAGAGAGAGAGAGAGAGACAGACAGAAAGATATAAAAATATATATATAAGTTCCTCTCTCTCTCTCTGTCTCCGTCTCTCTCTATATATATATATCTTCTCTTTATACATATACACATACACACAGAGAATGCATGTGTGTGTGTGTGTGTGTGTATGAGAGAGAGATAGAGAGAAAGAGAGAGAGAGAAGAGTGAGTGAGGGAGAGAGATAGTGAGAGAGAGAGAAACATTATAGACATACATACCCGAACTTACTCTTTTTCACACGCATGCATAAACTTATGGAGTTTGTTTGTATTCAAATCGATATCCCCCCACTCATATACACGTAAAAATAAGCACAAACAGACAATCATTGTTAGGGACGTGCATGCACATTGATCCAACCATATTAACAAACGTTTATACACAGTTTCCTTTATGTTTTTTTTCTATTTCCTCACTTGGATATAAATTCTTTCAGGAAAAAAAAATTTAAACAATTTTAATGCACTCCTCCTTTCTTGCATTTAATTCACACATTATTCGGAACTTGTTTAATTTTTGTTGTATTTAGCATTCTTCCTCTCCTTCCGACCCCACCCCTCTCACTCTCTCGCTCTTTGTATGTTGTATATATATATATATATACACACACACACGCATGCGCTAACTCACGCATGCGTGTTGTTTAAAAAATCTGAGGAAATTAAGTAATAGACAAACATTTTTTTTTATCGGCACCTTTCGTTAGCTGTTCTTTCAGCTATCAGCTGTAAAAAAACAAACAAAATGAAAGACAAACCAAAACAACAATAACAACAAACCAAAAGCAATAATAATAATAATAATAATGGAAAATGTAATTGGAACTCTTCAGAGAAAGGAGATAAGTAATTGCTGGGAGACAATCGATGGGAAGAAAGCGAGTTTCTCCATACAACAATAACAATAATTTTAGGGACATTGAAGCAATATGCAATATGATCATATTTCCTCCACACACGCGCGCGTGCGCGCACACACATACACAGACACACACATGCACTCCGACGAATGCATATACACATGTATACCCAGAGGAAAAATTTTCAAGATAAAATGAAGCAAGATCCTGCTGTCTTCATGATGGTAAATTTTCTTGCAATTCTCAGGTTTTAGATGAAACTTTATTAATACTTTCTGCTTTGTTTAACAGAATATGTTTATAAAGAGGAAGAATTTGAAACGAAGACACAACAGGGAATGTATGAGCGAGCGAGCGAGAGAGGGGGGAGAGAGGGAGAAATGACATTGTTCCAAAGAAAAAATAAGAACAAATAAAATTATCGCAAATAAAAATAAAAAAATAAAAAAACAAAACACAAAACAAAAACACCATGAAAGTCTAAATGAATAGAAAGAGGAACAAGGGAAAAAAAAACAAAACAAAAAAAAAACAAAGAGAAAGAATTGAAAAAAAAAATAGACACAGGAGGAAAAAATGTTTAGAAGTAATAAACGAAATTTGATAAAATAATTGATTGATTTTAACGGTACGTCAACTCGTCTAGAGTTATTTTATTCCAAAGAGTTTGGGAATTCTTATATTTGTTGTATAAAGGCAGAGAGGGAAAAATAACTGTAAAACTTTTCATTATAAATATGTATCTCTCTTTATTCATTTCGTAAATGTATAAAGTTGACTGTAAGTGTTAGAGACAGGAAGACGGAAAGAGATGTAGACAGAATGACATATTGACCAATAATTTCTTCTCTTGACCATATAACGCTGTTTTATCTTCAGGGCCTTATATCCTTGCCTCTTCAACATTCAGTCCAGGAGCCACTGCAGGCCGTTGCCCAACCAGGCTCCTGGAAACGAGTTTCTGTGACTGACCGTATCTAAACCCAAGACTCAAGCTTGAAGATTGGCCCCTGCTCTGGGCCGTGTATATATAATTTCACAAGGCCTACGTATTCCGGTTGTCAACCATGTGACGTGCTTCTACTTATCTATACTGGTGAATCCTTCGATTACATTTTTTACACAGCTGGAACACCCGGCTCTGTCAAAGGTCAAGATTCAATATATTTACATTTTCTGTATAGTTGCTTCTGAAGAGTTTTTGTATATCATTGTTATCAACTATTTCTATTTGTTACTGATGATTTGCACACATATATGTGTTTACCCAACCTCTCCACGCGAGCAGGATGCAACACAAGGTCAATTTTTATGCGGACTTTTACTGATTTGAATCCCTAGTTTTCCTTCTCCTAGTCTGGTTGCCTAACCAAAGCTAAGGAACGCAGTCTGACCAACAATTTACCTATAGCTGGTGGGGGGAGAATAATTGAATTCATACCTTTCCCTAAAGTATTAGTGCTATGTGAAACAGTCTTATCCAGGAATTGAACTCGTGACGCCGTATCCGTTTCCTTCGACGATAACCATTCCACCACGGCACATTCAAAACACTGTTGTATTGTTCCATGTATTTCGGCATTATTCCTCCACCGACAGTTCAATATATATATATATATATATATATAAATATATATATATATATATATATATATATATATATCAGTTCACTATATATGTATATATTAATGAACCTCTCGGTACGAGCAAAAAGCAACACGAGTCAATTTTCAAGCGGAATCTAACAGGATTTAATTCAGAATTTTCCTTCTTCTCACTTACTCATTGCTGGAGAAAGAAAAGTTGGATTCATACCTTTCCAAAAAGTATTAGCGTTAATTAAGTATATACTAGCGCTATATATATACATTAGCGCTGTATATATATATATATATATATATATCACTCTGGTAGCCGATAGGGTATAAAAATGTAAACAAACGGCTGCTGCTGTTACTACATACATAATAACTTAAAAATTCCCTTAGCCAAACGTGGTACAATTGTTGGCCGAGCGGTCTGAGACTTAGTCTAACGTAAAGTTGGATGGGTTTCGATCCCGGCTTCGAGTGTCCTACGTATCTAGCCACACTGAAGAGTTCTGATAGAACGAAACAGTCTGTCTGTGGATGACAATATATATATATGTGTTACAGCAGGGTATGGTTGTCACAATCTGACTTGGAGGGTTTGTGGTAGACCAACTATGGTATAATTTGGGAAGTACTCAATATCTATTATATAACATAATAATAAATAGATACATATTAGTTTTTATTTATACATTCAATTGCATGAATGCTTATCTGTGACCCCTGGTTTCATGCCGTCTTGTCGTATAAAAATGCCATGCAACCAGCGGTTGTAGATAAGCATAAATATATATATAATGTTTTTGTCCGTAGCATCATTGCATCATTCAGGGTGTTCCAGCGGTACCTCACGATACTATTTGGTTTTGTTTGCTTTCCATCACTATTCAGGTATACCAGATCTACACAGAAGCAGCTTCTTTGAGCCTTTTTTTATATTACCTGTTTTTTGCTTGTGAAAAATTGAGTTTATTTAGATATGTAGAGGCTGAATTGTCAATAAAACTTCGACATCTAAATTCAATGGGAAATATATTGGACGCCCAGCTATTTCTTATACATTACTCTCGCAGATCTTCCTGATTTTACAGCTTACGCTGATGTGCTCAGTCTATGATTTTCTTTAAAAGGAACATTTAATTTAATTACGTAACTTCTTTTTTGAATTAACTGACCTGATCACAAAATCTGAATGCTTAGAAGTTAATATTATGTCTGCTGGAAAGGCGATATGACTTTAAATATCTACACTCTCCTATATATATTCATATATATAAATACATTTATGAGTATATGTGTCGGAAAAATGGCATGACCTATGTAAAAGTAATGCTAATAATTAAAATAAAACTTAAAAGAATACAAAATGTTCTTACATTTAAGGTTATTCGAATAGAAGCATTGAAAAATATGTTTTTTTGCGATATTTCCTGGATACCTTTCTCCGTCGTCCGGCGATAAAATAAAAAGTTAAACAGGAAGCAAGCTCGAATTGAGTTGTTGATACATATTTTTGTCTGTCTTATATTTTGTTAAATAATGTGATATCTAAGTTGTTCATATGTATCTATATCTGTTTCATCTAATATCTAATTTCTCACACACATAGACTGAATTCAGATATGGGCTTTTTTTAAGTTGTGCTGATACTTTTTTAAGAAATAACACAATACACTTCATATATACTTCCCCGGCCTTTTGGCTGGGCCGTCTAGCATTCGTATCGGATGGGGTATCAAACAATGGCAGATTCGAGGCCGAAAGGCCTCCAACTTCGGTTGGGTCACCTTCGGGTGGACGAGCTGCAACCTTTGTCTCCTATGTATAGCACTAGACCTTGCTGTCTAGTTTAAGCTATAACCCGGCATACGTGCCTGGATCCAAATTTGGATTCGTGAAACTGCTTGTCTCATTAGACCCACATTGCACTTAGTGGGTCGATGAGCAGCACAGATCAGCTGGATTCGAGTCTCGGCTCGTTCCCGACCTTCTCCTTCCCTTTATCCACACTTTAATCAGCCTTCTGTCTGGTGGGAGGCAGCGACAAATACAAAACACTTCATGTATTAAATTAAACCTTTTGAACTTTCTTTTTTACTGATTTTGTGACTCTGATAAAAATTATTTGCCCTTTCATAAAACAATTCCAGAAAGTATTGTTATTATCTACAAATATACTTAGGTTGTTCTAATTACCACTTTTAAATTGCCCAGTCGGCTAGTGGTGGGGAGTTGTAGAATACACAGACTGCTTCTTTTCAAAGGGGTTAGACCCTTCCGTGAGTGTCCAGGATATGACACCAAACAATCTGATGGTAAAGTTCCATTAATGCAGGAGCTTTGGGAAATGCGGTGCTCCCCTCCATTGCCATAGCTCACAGGTCCACTCTTACCCAGAGTGGTAGCAGCTAATAAGGTCCTATCTATTAGTTAAATAGAACTAAACTATGTACTTATGCTAAACTGAATTTTTTTAAATAGATCTGTTTTGACATTTAACTGTGCGAAAACAAAAAAAATATACTTATACTAAACTGAATTGTTTGAAACTTATAAAAATGACTTAATTTAGCGTTAAATGAACCGACAATGAATGTAATAGTGCAACTGGAGTTCAAACTCGCTTACTTCAAGACTTTAATCCGGTACTTTAGCCATTACACCACGCAGACTCTCTAAATCACTAGATATTCACAAATCACATCCATACAATCACAGACTCATATAGACAGAGAATGATGATATTTTTTAAAAAGGACGCAAACACTTTAGCTACCAAATACCACCGGATGACCTGGACATCAAAGCAAGATGCCATACCTTTTGAAAGATAAAACAGACAGAAATAGATTCATATTGACTACTTTGCAGCTGCATTTTTTTACCGTCAAAATTGACAGAAATTAACATATATCAACAACTCAATTGGAACTTACTTCCTGTTGATAACAACGCACCAGTTTCATTTTTTTTTTATCGCAGGCCGAAGAGAAAAGGTTTCCTGGAAATATCGCAAAAAAGCATACGCATATATTTTTGAAAACTCGGCCTATGATGTAAGTTCATGGTGTATTTAAAATAAAACACGTTTAGTTTTAGTTATTAGAGCTATTTATCGATATAGAACCGAACAGTGACGTAATGGTTTGAGTGTTCGCCAATGGCCCGAGAGACCTAGGTTCAATCTAAGGGCGAGTCATTTAAAAATAATGGAACTTGAGGCTACTTTGCTTTACACTCAGCATTATAAGTTAAAGATCACGGTTAAAGTGGAGCAATCCAGGAAAAGGAGTAACGCCTTGGTATAGTAATTATCGAAAAGGGAGTCTTTACAAATCTTTTATTAATATAGACCATGTCATCTTTAACAAATTTATTTTAGAAGTATGCGTGGAATCCACACATCTATATATATATATATATATATATATATATATATATTCGTACTGATATAGGCCTTCATTTCCAGATGGAGATTTCGACAGAATAGTGAAATGCTTTTCGAGAAAAAGGAAAAGTGCAAATTGGTAGAATGAAAAATTTGTTAATTTCGTATGACCCTGTATACATAACCATATCTATCTATTTATGTATCTATCTATGAGGGCCGTTCGAAAGTTTATATGCCTCACACAAAAAGAAGGGCCATAGTTGAACATTTTAACCTGAGATTTTGGTGATGAGCAAACTGTCTTCAAGATGTGTCCATAGAATAGTGCCCCCAGGTCAGCAGCCAAAAAAAGATCGACATGTCCAGGATACTCAGGACTTCTTCCGACAGAGGCTTAAATGACCCACGCATGCATACATACATACATACATACATACATGTCTCTTGAATAATTAGACCTGCGCATGCGTATACAGTCCCACTATGTTGACCCTCTTGGAGACATCAACAAATGAACTGCAGCTATCCATTCTGGAAGTATTACTTTTTAATAACCTTCTCGGACCATCAGAAGAAAACTTTAATAACCGTACAAACTCTGCTAGCTCAGAGAAATATTTTTAAAAAAATATTCTTTTTATTCACCCTTCTTGGAGTTTCCTTTGGTTAAGATCCCATTACTTCCACTAATACAAAATCAAATTTCACTGAAGATTCTCCAAAGAGAAGTGACTGAAAGAAAGGGTACCCATTTTTAGAATTTTATATCGTTTCAAATCCTGGACGAGACTGATTGCATTTCACATAGAACTAATACCCTTGGGAAAGTTATGAATCCAATTATTCTCCCTCCACCTATGCGTAAATAGTAGGGCAGACTAGTTTCTTCAGTCTTGGTAAGGCAACTAGTCTAAGAGAAGGAAAACTCTGAATTCAAACCTGTTGAACTTCGCTTTAAAATTGACCTGTCCAAGTGGAGAGGTTGGTAAATATGATATCGTTTTTTATGATTTTAAAACGTTCCTAATACTATGCATTCGGTTTTTAAAGCAATATTAAAATTCTGTACGTACCATAAGATCTTCATATATATATATATATATATATATATATATATATATATATATATATATATATATATATAGTTTGTGTATAATGTATATTGCTTCTACTTTATTGGATTTGATAAAAATGTTTTACTCTTTAATAAAACAATTCCAGAAAGTATTGTTATTATCTACAAATATATTTAGGTTGTTCTACTTACCACTTATAAATTGTCCAGTCGGCTTAGGCTGTAGAATACACCGACTGCTTCTTTGCAAAGGGGTAACACCCTCATGAGTGTCCGGGATATGACACTAAACAATCTGATGATGAGGTTCCAGTAATGCTGAAGCTTTGGAAAATGCGGAGCACCCCTTCATTGCCATCGTTCCCAGGTCCACTTTGGCCCAGAGTGGTACTATTTACCAACCCCTCCGCTCGGGCAGGATATGACACAAGGTCAATTTTTAAGCGGAGTTTAACAGGTTTGAATTCAGAGTTTTCCTTCTCCTAGACTAGTTGCCTCACCAAGGCTGAAGAACCTAGTCTGTCCTACTATTTATCCATAGCTGGAGGGAGAATAAGGGGGTTCATACCTTTCCCAAGGGTATTTGCCCGAAAGTGAACATAATAGCGCGACTGGAGTACGAACTCTTTGGCCCAGAGTGGTATTTCCTAATAGGGTCCTATCTATGGGTCAAATAGAACTAAACTGTGTACTTATGCTTAACTGAATTTTTTGAAATAGATCTGTTTTGACATTTAACTGTGTAAACAATAATTATACTTATACAAAACTGAATTGTTTGAAACTAATCAAAATTACTTAATTTGGCATTAAAGGTCCCGAAAAGGGTTGATACATCGTAAAACAGAACAATCAACTAAGCATTATACTAAGCCGAATTGTTTGAAAGAGAACTGTTTTGACATTCAACTTAACTGTTTTGACATTTAACTGTTTGTAAAAAAAACTATACTTACATTGAACTGAATTGTTTGAATTAAAATTCGACATTGAATAAACCGAAAAGGGTTGATACCTGGTAAAACCAACCAATCAACCAATCGAAAAGAAAAACAAATTCAGATTTTTCTTGTTTCTTAAGAAGTGGTAGTCTCCTCTTACAACGACAGTGTTTAGCTGTGTTCATCTTTCTGGTTGTAGTTTAGGACTTTTTTTAATGACCCTCGTGTGTTTATTACAGCAAAAATCCTCCATCCAGTGTACCGACACTGATGGTGCCATTAAATCAGATGTGTATTCCGTCTAGTTAAAAATAAAATTAAATAAAGTACAAACTGAAGATTGATGAATAATACCGAGACTATCAACTAAAATAACTGAATATATAGCAACAGTACGAATGATGCATTAAAAATCAGTTACTTTACAAATCTGTATCAAAATATTACATGGTATTATGTCTGTCTTTGTTTTTTGTTCGTCATGATTATTAAGATTCAAGACAATGACTGTTGAATGGTTGATAGTATTGAGTTACTTTTCAACGTTTGGTTTGTTAGAACAGAGATGCAGTTGAGATAAGGTGCTATTTGAAAATATCCTTAGGACGGACCCCTAATGGAAGTGGGGCCCCTAATGGAAGTTGGGCCCCTACTAAAGTTTACCAACTGCGTTTCAACTGACATTATACAATAAGAAATCTGACTAAATGAAGGATTTATCCAACATCCTACAAGGCCAAATTTGACACCAGATCATTTTAATGTGAGGGTCCACACGGTAAAAAAAACAAAAAAACTTGATCCCCACAGCCTTTCCCTTTTATGGCCCCTCAGGCACAAAGCAACAAACCTAGCACTGCTAAACTAGTAGCACCTTGCGGGAAGGTCCCTGGAATCAGGCGCCCAACTTAATATCACCTACCCGGGAACTAAATGATAGAAGAGCCCTCATGGAGCCAATTGTCCTTTCCTTTGGGACAGGAAATCTTTTAGTGACAATTTTCAACACTGAACAACTGGAAAGGGACCAAATAAATAAGTAAATAAATAAGTAAAAATATATAAATGTTAATTACCAAGTCCGAAATATCACTTGAACAAAATATCTTCTTTTTAAATTTTAAAACTACGTTTTACTGATCTCTCTTGACAGTAAAATTTTGACTACTTTATGACTATTTCATTGTTTTATTGGGTGCTCCATGCATTTGGCTTTATGGCACAACTAAGAAAAGCTTAAAATAATTATAACTACTGTATTGCATTATGTTACGCGTGAAAGAAAGAAACTTAGTAAGTTCTTGCATTATATACATGTAAAGCAATTTTATTCATTTACCAGAAAAAGATTATGGTGGACCCCACATGTACAATTTTGCTTTGTATCCCAGGAACCTTTAGAAACCATATGGGTTAGACTTGGTTATTTAGTTAATGGCGTACCAACCCTTGATGGTTATTTAATGACAAATCCTATTTATACATGAATATATTATATATGATTTTCAAGCGAATAGTTTGTCTGTAACTTTATTTTTAAAAACGGTAGAAGTCACTTGTTTGAACATAGTTAAATGGTTTCAATTATTGCAAGATGACTTGACTTGTTCTATTTGCACACAGTTAAATAGTTTCAAGGTTTCTTTGTTTAATGGCATATCAACCGTTGTAGTTTATTTAATGCCAAAGCCATTCTCATAGAAGAACAGTCGTGGTACTATTTAACCCATAGCTGGGAGGATAAGGGGGTTCATACCTTTCCCAAGGGTATTTGCCCGAAAGTGAACGTAATACCGCGACTGGAATACAAACTCGCTTACTACGATTCCGCAGTCCATCGCTTTAATCATTACACCACGATGACACCCACTAAATAGTTTCAAGTATTGCTATTTATACATTAGTAATTTTACATCTCAAGTATTCCTATCTAATTTGGTACTAACCATTTGTTTACACCCAGTTAAATGGTTTCAAGTATTGCTATTTATTTCTATCTAACGCTAATAATTCTATTCAACATTATTCTTGCTCAGTCGGCTGGGGCTGTAGAATACACCGACTGCTTCTCAGCAGAAGAGTAAGACCGCCCTACCAACGAGTGTCCTGGATATATGACACTAAACAATCTGATGGTGATGTTCCAGTAATGCTGGAGCTTTTAGGAATGCGGAGTACTCCTTCATTGCCATTGCTCCCAGGTCCACTCTGGCCCAGAGTGATAGCACCTGATAGGGCCCTATCTATAGGTCAAATAGAACTAAACTTCGTACTTATGATAAACTGAGTTGTTTGAAATAGAACTGTTTTGGACATTGAAACTGAACTTACGGTAAATTGAATTGTTTAAAAAATAACTGTTTTGACATTTAACTGAGAGTAGACAAAATCTAAACTTATACTAAACTGATTTGGTTGAATTAAAACTGTTTGACTAAACCGAATAGCTTGAAATAGAAATGTTTTTGACAATTAAACTGTGTACTCGTGTTAAACAGAATTGTTTGAAATAGAAGTGATTATTTGTATAAAATGTATTTGGCTTGTAATAATCTACAAAGATTGATATGCCATAAAACCCAACCAACCAACCAACCAACTAACCAACATTATTCATTCGTTTGCTTACAGTTAAATAGATCCACGTATTTCTATGTAATTCTTATAATTCATATTAGTATCAATTATTTGTTTATACATACTTAACTGGTTTTAAGTATAGGAAATTATTAAATAGTTCTATTTGACCGATAGATAGGACCCTATCAGGTACCACCTTTCCAGGTCAGAGTTAACCTGGGAATAATGGTAATGAAAGAGTACTCCTCATTCCCCAAAGTTCCAGGACTGGAGCCTCACCATCAGATGGATCAGTATCATATGCAGAACACTCGTTGGTTGTTAGGGTTGGGGGGTCTTACCCCTCTGCATAGATGCAGTCGGCGTATTCTACTGCCCCGGCCAACTGGGATGAGATTATATAGACCCCGGTTAGAAAGTTGATATCAATCGGAGCTTAAGTTGTTTTGGTTAAAGAAGAAATTCGCATCCATTTTAAGGATAGTAATAATGTTTCTGATGAATGAATATCAAGGAAAACATATTGAATGGCTTAAAATACGTGTCAGTTACAGCCATGCAATTATATGCTCTTAAGCACTGAAACACACACACACACACACACACACACACACACACACACACACACACACACACACACACACACACACACACACACACATATGCGCACACAAACATTTATATACAAGATCATTCAATTAATAAGGTGAATTTTCCAAAGGAGTTGGTAAGAGGAAGCACTGTTTTCTTTTGCACCTTCTTCAAGTAAATCAATAGTTATGGTTCCTTTCCTGTCCAGGAAAACTGTCAGCATAATCTTCTTTACTGACCGCTGCGCCCGTAACTTTTTCTTTAGCGGACAGTGTTTCCACTCCATGGACTATCCGTCGACTTTGAGTCGTAGGGTGAAATCCATGTTTAGTCCATTTACAAGGTTTTTGGACTAAAAAAATTCTTCTTCCCATCAGACAGTCTTCTAAAAAGTTCACATGGTTTGCCCTTCGCAGCTACCAAGAATTTGTTGACAGACCTCTGTTCAAGCATGGGATTTGATTCGCCGCCGTGTCGGGGAAAATCCATGTTTAGTCTATTTATAAAATTTTTTGGACTAAAAAATTCTTCTTCTCATCAGAGGCCTTCTGTAAAGTTAACATGGTTTGCACTTTGCAGCTACCAAGAATTTGTTGACAGACCTCTGTTCAAGCCTTGAATTTGATTCGTCGCCAATTTCAATAGACTCAAGAGAAATATTTTTGGTAGATAAAGATAATTTTTTTCGATAAACCAATTCCAAACAGTACATAATTTACATTGATCGAAAAAAAATCTGATAAAAATTACTTATTTTTTTCAGTTCTTCTTATTTTTTGAATGACCATTGTACAAATGTACGCGTAGGAACACTTAGGCACACGCACGCACACATGCACACGCAGACATAAACACACACACACACACACACACACACACACACACACACACACACACACACACACACACACACACACACATATATATATATATATATATATATATATATATATATATATAAGTGTAAATCAATAAATATCAATATGAAACAACTTAACCTTTCAACTTTGGGCTAAATAGTATCATAGCTGTTTTGCTACAATGGTGACTGTGGCATTAAATAATCCACGAAGGTTGATATGTCATTAAACGCAGAAAATGAACCAATAAATATCAGCGTGGGCAGCGTAAACCAATGATCACAGAATTGTTGATAAGTAATTCTTCACCCTCGAGTATTATAAAAGAATAAGTAAAACTTATAAAACAAAGCCTTGCGTATGGTATTGAATGAAACTCATATTGCACAGGCAGGATGCGACACAAGGGCTTTAAAAATGCATTTTTAGAGGAGGGGTTAAAAATCTTTAAAAAAGGATATGCCAATTGAGATTAAGTCCATATTTATCCAACCCTCTGTGAATAATGTGACACAAAGTCAATTTTTAAGCGGAGTAAAGCAGGTTTGAATTTAAAATTTCCCTTCTGCCAGATTTCTTCTAATTATGCATAAGTGACGGGGGAAACGAATGAATTCATGTCCTTCTCAAGAGGTTTAGCGAGAAGTAAAATGGCGGGTTGGTTGTTTTGTTTTACGGCGTATCAATCCTTTTCGTGTATATTAACACCGAATTAAATTTCAGACGATTCAGTTTAGTGTAAGTATAGTTTTTGTTTATAAAAAATTAAAAGTCAAAAAACAGTTCTATTTCAAACAACTCAGTTTGGCATAAGCACACACTTTAGGTCTATTTGACACATAGATAGGACCCTTTTAGGTGCCACTACTCCGGGCCAGAGTGGGCCTGTGAGCAATGGCAATGAAGGAGTACTTTGCATTCCCCAAACCCCATCATTACTGGAACCTCACCATCATATTGTTTAGTGTCATATCAGGACACTCGTTAGGGCAATTACGCACTGCAGAGAAGCAGTCGGTGTTTCTATAGCCACAGCATTTAGGCAAAAAAGTAAAAAGCAAACAGCCAATATATATATATATATATATATATATATATATATATATATATATCACGCTTTTAGGATGAGAAATAAAAAAAATTTGAGGTTGTCCAAAAACTTTTGACTGGTAGCGTATATATATATATATATATATATATATACGCTACCAGTCAAAAGTATGTGGCCAACCTCAATTTTTTTTTATTTCTCATCCTAAAAGCGTTATTTTTAATGGATCAAGTTAAACACATCAATTTTTTTTTATTTATTGCACTACATAGAATGGTTGGTTGGTTGGCTTTTATGGTATATCAACCTTTGTAGGTTATTTAACGCCAAATCCATTTCTATGTAAATAGTTCTATTTCAGCGCGAGACTTATATTTGTCGGACTGTACCACTTCAGTTAATAAATAATTAACTCTGTTTCACCGTGTATCTCTTCCTTACCACAATACAACAGGTATATATCCATCTATTCTCCCTCCAGTGAAAGGGAAATAGTCGGGCAGACTGGGCTCTTTAACCTTGCTATGACAACCAGTCTAAGAGACGCAAATAAATTCAAACTTGTTAAACTTCTCTCAAAAAAGGAGCTAGTCTCCTATCCTGCTCGAGCGAAATGGATTGATACCCCCCAATATATATATATATATATATATATATATATATATATATATATAACCTAAGATGAATGGTTGTATACTCACCTGTCAGTCGCAGTCTCATTACTGTCAGTTTCATATATTTCAAAGAAATACAATTAAATGTGACTGGCGAATTGAAAGGACGATGGTGTATAAATACTCTGTTACTTGCAAGATGCAAAAAATGACTAGAGTGCAGAAGAGCAGAAGTAAGAGTGGAGGTTGAGTCTAAGAGAAAAAAATGTTGCATGAAACTTGGAGTAACGACGAAAAAATTTAATTCGTTTAAATTGTAAATTGGGTTCTGTCTTTACGAATATGTATATGTGTATATGTGTGTGTGTGCTTGTTTGAGTTTGAGAAAGAGAGAGAGAGAGAGAGAGAGAAAGAAAGAGAGAAACAGAAATAGTGTGTGTGTATGTGCGTGAGTGTGTGTGTGTAGAGAAAGATATATCTATATATATATATATAGATATATAATGTGATAATGTGTGTTTCAGGGATAGATTCTGACAGAGTTGGTGATTGTTTTGAGAGAGAGAGAGAGAGAGAGAGAGAGAGAGAGAGAGAGAGAGAGAGAGAGAGAGAGAGAGAGAGAGAGTTTGTATGTGAGAGGGATACAGAGTGAGTGTGTGAGTATGTGTTCGGGAGTGTGTGTGCGTGAGAGAGAGTTTGTATTTGCAATGAATTTAAAAGAGCCCGAGTATTACACTTTGATCTTCGGCAGAAATTCTGGCCACATCTGCCTCACTGATCGGAGGTAAAAGTGTCGATTCACACATAATTGGTTCTATCATTTGCGACGGGTACTATACTATCATATAAATCCATTTTACAGTTTAAAGTAAAACGTTGATGAGTTATTAACTGTCTCGACATAAAGTCTCGTCAGGAAAGTCTCGTTATAAAGTCTCGTTGAAGAAATAACTGACACATTTGATTGGCCTCACTTGATATGTGTCTGGTCTTCCTACTGAAATATTTAACAAGATATTGGAATCTGTGAATTTTCAGGCATTTGTGGTTATTAGCGAAGTAATACGGATATTTTGAGACGGCCTAGAACAATGACCCTTATTTAGTGAGTTCGGGTTGATATAGGTAAATATGAACTAAGATTTTCAAGTTACTAACTGTACTTCTCAGATCTGTGAAGGCATCATCGTGTACGGGGTAAACGAATTTATCCTACAGGGTAGAAATGATTATAAAAGACTTTATACTAAATGCTAAAAATCTGTCTCGATCTGAATTCCTTCATGTTCAAATTAGCGTAGCTCGACACCTGAGCGGAGCTGAAATATCTGCCACGTTTTCGCAACGATCATTTTTCTCAGCGTACCTGAATTTATACAAAATAATTTGTCAAAGAAAATGTATCTTTGGGAGATTTTTTAACAATTGTCTATCCGCACCCAATAACCAAATTTAGTTTGGCTCCCTTGTTTAATGTCATATGAATCTTCGTGGGGGATTTAATACCGAAGCCATACTTGGAGAATAATAGCAGAGGTACTATTTAGCACGATAGCTGGTGGGGCTAAGGGGGGATCATACCTTTCCAAAGGTATTTATCCAAAAGGTATCGTAATTGTGCAACTGGAGTTTAAACTCTCTTACTTCGAAGCTGCAGTCCATGGCACAACAGGGACTACCCCTATGACAGCATTTTGGGGGGTGTCCTCGTGGTGTAATGGTTAAAGCGATGCACTGCGGAATCGTAGTACGCGAGTTCGTACTCCAATCGCGCTATTACGTTCACTTTCGGGCAAATACCCTTGGGAAAGGTATGAACCCCCTTATTCTCCCTCCAGCTATGGGTAAATAGTAGGACGGACTAGGTTCTTCAGCCTTGGTGAGGCAACTAATCTAGGAGAAGGAAAACTCTGAATTCAAACCTGTTAAACCCCGCTTAAAAATTGACCTTGTGTCATATCCTGCCCGAGCGGAGGGGTTGGTAAATAGTACCCCTATGACAGCATTTATGATGGCTTACAAAATTAGTCAAATCACTATTGCTTTAAATTACTTTGATTTTATTTGTTTTTATTATATCAATTTTAATAGATTTTATTAAAAATAGTTTAGGTTGTCTTAAAAATTCACTTTCTTTCACTCTCTCTCTCTCTGCCCCCCCTCTCTCTCTTTATATATATATATATATATATATATATATATATATGTGTGTGTGTGTGTGTGTATATATAGCATGATTGAAAAGAAACTCCCTAAGATATTATTATAGTTAAGAAATAAAGAATTTGAATTTTAATCATCCTCTATATAACATCTATCAATCATTCTCTTACTATTTCTCTCTTTCTCTCCCTATATATGTATATCCCTAAATATTTATATCCCTATATATTCATAACCCTATATATATATATATATATATAAGTACACCAGACTGTCACTCACAGCTAATTTGAAACATGCTTCTCCCAGACTTAATGTAAAACTCCCTAGCCAAGTGTCTTGGCGAAAATACTTTTGATTCAACAAATGGATATCTTACGCCGCCAGTAAATTTAAGATTATGTTTCTCATAGCATATCAACTTTAAAAATATCTTTTAAAAGTTGTTTAAAATATCATTTTTCTTTAAAACCTTTTTCTCCTGACGATGACTTAACGTTGAAACCAGTTGAAAAGAAATTAAAAAAATTATAACATTAAGAAATATTCTTACTTGTCTTATCATTTTTGTTCATCCTTGTAAACACTATCTCATTCCTCTCCCTCTCCCTCTCTCTCTCTCTCTCCCTCTCTCTCTTTCTATATATATATATATATATATATATATTTATACTAGCTGTAAGAAAACTTATGGATGCAGCAGGTGTTTACTTAGGCTTTTATATAGCAGTAAATAAACTAATTACAGATAAGACGTCAAACTTTTTTTTATAAGCTGAAAATTCTGGTTTCATAAAATATTCCTTAAACTAGATTAAATTCTTCAAATTCATGGTATATTTCTTTGGTTGTTCCCAGTCAGCTGTGTCTAAAATTTGGTGCCAATATAAAAGAAATGAAGTGGTTAAATAATGGAAATCATTGTGGGAGATCAGGAAAACGTAAAGAGGTTTCATGATTTTCTTTAGAAAAGGTAAATAAAATCAATTACATGGCCACAAACAGTCCGGATTTAATTCATTTCAAGATTTATAGAAGAACAACAAAAACCAATGAGTATGCTAATTCCCTAATTTTCGTCAAGAGTTGGTAACACACACACATATATACAGTAAAATGTTCATCTGTGCTAGATATGTAGAAATAATGGAAAATTTCTTGAAAAGACAGAATTATTGGCTGAACTGGTGTCCTTCAAGAGGAACAATGGGACCCACTAGTGTAACAGTATTTGATTGTCTAAAACAACTTTTTAGGTTGAATACAATTATCAAAATTTATTCTATCATATTAATTTTTTAAAGTAATACTTTTACTTCTGGCGAGTTTTTCACACTATCTTTTTCTTTTAGTTTTCCACTGGAGTCTGAGTGACAGCAAGTCTCTTCAGGTATCCAGGACTCTCCTCAGTATTCTCGCCGATCTTAACAATACTGTGATCTGTATAGTGTTGATCCTTTCTCTGATTTCCTGACCCTGCAGTCTTTTTTCTAAGCATTTGGGGACTGCTCCTACCGCACCATCACCTTCATGTTCTACAGCTTTTTAAGCTCTCGGGCAAGGTCCATGTATTTGTCTCTTTTTACCTTTTTATATTTTAACTCTGTGGTCTTCTCGAACGGCAAAATCTATCAGAAGACAAATTCTTTTCTTTTTCATAATTAATACTAGTACTGGTCTTCTGGCCAATATTGAATAATCCGTTTGTAGCACAACGTCCCAGAGGATCTCATGCGTCTCATTTGCTGGGACAAATTCATATTTGTGCATATATACCATTTGTTAGTATAGTCAAATTTTAATTTCTTGCGCAATTCACACTGAATCACCTTTCCAATTGATTCGTGTCTAGATTTGCACTCCTTTTGTGCCGTAACATATTGACCTTCGACCCAGCCGTCAATCAAGGAACAGGTGGATCCGGTCGAGGATATCAGGGTATAATCTTGACTGTGGACGGGTTGAATTGGGTGCAGATTTGACGCCCATAAGAAGCAGGGGGATGGCAAACAATTATATAACCCGGAGCCACAGACAGGTTCAGATAGTTAGAGTCAGTTAGTTGGAGATAAGATGATGTAGAGAGAACCAGGACCCAGCAGAGGGCTATGGGCCCTCAGGACACCCGATTGAGCAGCCTAGCAGAACGAGAAAGAAGTTCTGCTAAAGACAAAGGAACTGGGGGTCAATATGTTGCAGTTTGTTCAGTCTCCAACTCGCTTCTCACACATAACCCTTTCGCAATCCTTTCGCAACCATTTCGAATACAGTGTGAGAGGTATATCTTTCTAAAGAACTGTGTTCGTTCGTCATTATTGTTGATTTTGCTTCTGCATTTATATGTGTATAGTTGTATATGTATCATGGTTGTGACTATGCAACAGTGCTAGTTTTCCGCTTTTGCTTATTATACAATTAACCGGTTCATTTCTATCTCTACTAAACCTTAACATGCTCATCTGTTGCGTATTATCAATTTTCTCTTTAATATAATTGGTCCCAATCAAATTATTATATCCTGCTGTTAAGAGAGATTGTTTCTCTCTTGATGTTTCTTTTCGTTAGCCACGTCCAGTTTGTAGCTTAAAATATTCATACAGTTATTTTCCTTCCCATTTTTTGTTATGTAGTTTTTATTTTTCTATTTGCTTTTATTTTCTATTGCTGCAATTGGTTGTTGTAATCAGTCTTTTAAAGCTGCATATTCCAAGATTCCTTGTATTGATGCATCAACCCAATCCTGGCGAATCCTCTTCCACTTTCTTTTCTTGATGCCTATAATCTGTCTATATCATGTCTTGTATGTAAGGCTTTATGCATATTCATCGATTTCCCTCCCTTTTAATCCATTTGTCCGTGTTGCATCTTTCTCTTGGACAGATTCCGGTTTGTGAATATACCATTTGATAGCGTGATCAAAATTCAATTTCTTGCATTATTTCTAGTTATTAACCTTTCCCTCCCAGTCGTGTCTAGTCTTATACTTTTTAAAAATCTAATTTGCAACATTCGCTTACAATGTGATTATTATTTTTATCATTATAGTGATTGATAGATAAGAATATAGATAGAGAGAAAGAAAGTGAATGAGAGAGAGAGAGAGAGAGAGAAACAGACAGACAGACAGAGATAAATTGATATAAAGTGTTCTACTTACATAGAATCCGGAAGTACTTCTTGTACATTTTGGTGGAGGGAGACTTCAAAACCTGACACTCGTAGTCGTCCTCGTCTCCACAAGCCAGCTGTGACATCGTCAGTGACACTTTAACATTTCCCGGTTTTAAGTTGTGCACCTCAACGTCCGATCGTTCGGTGTACTCCGGGCTCACCCAGAGGTCGTTTTTAATATTCGTATGGGCGATATCACGGTTGCCCCTCTTAAAGGACACTGCATAGACATATTTTGTTTTTGCAGTGTCACTGCACGTCATAGTCACGCTGGCCCGGCCGGACGTCAGCACACCTCGAATGGTAAAATCCAAGCCACCGTTGGCTGAAATCAAAGAGAAAGAAATTAGATTATTTTATGCTACAGGAGGTATTTCTCCTCGGGGAGAGGAGAAAGAGGTTGAGATTTGTTGTGACTTTCAAATGTTATATGAAATATTGTTTTCTGTTTTGTAAGGAAATCTTAGTATACTTCATCAAATATCCTTCCGCCCGTACACCTAAGGCTCTGCCATTTTGGGTCAGATTTCAAACAAACTTTCGGAAACTTAGAATCATGGTTGGAAGAATGCTAAACAGTTTGATTATATCCTAATCAGACTACTGGCTCATTGTTATAATGGTTAGAATCTTCACCAATAGTCCGAAAGACCAGTGTTCAATCCCAAGTTGAATCATACCAAAGTCTCGAAAAATGGCTCTTAATGCATCCTTGCTTAACACTCAGCATTATAAGGTACACAGGAAGGTTAAATAGAGCTATCCAGGGAAAGGAATGGCACTCTCTCCTACGCCTCGCAGTAGTAGTTATTGAAAAGGGAGCCTTCGAGTCTCTCTTGGTTACGGTCGGCTAACTTATATATATATATATATAGCATTAAATAACCTACATCGCTTATATGCCAGAAAACCCTAACAAACCAATCCAAACCAAACCTAATCAGACTAACTTTTAGGGGAGACCTGCCTCTTACTTTTTGTAATTTATCCCCTAGCTCTCATTGCAAAAGCGTGTTCGTCACAGGGCATTCAGCCACTTGGTAATCATTACCAGAGGCAGATATCCGTTTCTCAGTCTCTATATCTTTCCGTATTCCGTATATATATATATATGTGTGTGTGAGTGTGTGTGTGTGTGTGTGTGTCTTGGCAGCGTTCTCTCTTTTAAACGTTCGATAAAATAGGACACACTTCGTGTCTACCAATTCTGTTATATTAGCCGTTTGAGTTTGGATTGAATTTATGAAGGCACCGTATTTTTCCAAAGTATTTTCAGCCACAACTGGGTCCACCTTCGAAGGTGGGAAATATCAAATGACAAATTATCAAATGGCAAACTTAATGACGAATCATACGTGAAACCATTTAACTGTGTGCAAATAGAACTATTAGTGTCAGATAGCAATACGTGAAACCATTTAGGTGTGTGCAAACAAATGAGCGCTGGCTCGTGTAAAAATTGCCTCTTAAAAACTGTCAACAAAAAATATATATTTGATATATATATGAATTAACAGGACTTAGCATTAAATAACCTACAATGGTTGATATGCTTTAAAAGCAACCAAACAACCAACCAACCAACCAAAGGAAACCTTTAGATGTATTGTCGAGTTTATGCCTGATTAGGCACCTGCTTATTAGGCCGGTGGTCATAATATTTTGACTCATCGGTGTAAGAACGGAACGTAAAACAGAAATCTACCTGAATCAGAAATATTTGTAACATATTTATTGTAACATATTTATAGCCAGAGTAAGTCGTCAGCCTTGTTGATTCGGAATTTAAAAAAAAATTAAAACAAAGATGATATTCATTTTTAAAAAAAGCTAATAAAAAGAGCATATCAAATGTTTCAGTTTTTAGAAAATACTAAGCTGATATTAAATATTCCTGCATCCTAAATAGAGTTTGGATTACCGTTGGATTTAGATAATGCAGAAGATGTCTTATAAAGCCGGATTAAGGACTCTCATAAACAGAGAGTCTATATTTACATGCACATGCAGACGTATATTCTTCTATGTATTGAGAAATGCAGACGTATATGAAAAAAAAAAACAAAAAAAACAAGAAATTGTATTGGAAAATATTTCCAACATATTCATCTGCATTCTTTAAATTATATTTAATATGATACACTTGTAAAAATGCACACGTGAGAGCACGCACGCACGCACGCACATATACACAGATACACAAACACAGAGACATACACACACAAACATACAAGCACAAACACGCACACACACAAACACACGTACACACTCAGAGACTAACACACACACACACACACACACACACACACACACACACACACACACACACACACACACACACACAAACACACACACAAACGCATGTATACACACACAGACTTGCACTCACACATACATATACACACATATACACAAAAATCCACACACATATATACGCACACAGACTTACACACAAAAACACACACACTCGCACACATACGCACTCGTGTGCGCACACACACGTATGTATATGTGTGTGTGTGAGTTTTTTTTTTAAAGAGAGATGTAGGGTTATGTTAACTTTTATGATATTAAAAATGATTAGCTGACACATATGAATATATATGCATTTATACCAGTATATACACTGGCATATTCTACATTAAAAATCAACTATCTGTCTATCTATCTATCTATCACTGTTCAGATTTATCAGTTTGAGTGAATAAATGTATGAGTAGAGAGGGAACTATCAAGTATATATTTTTTACATATAGTAAATATACTCATGCTCATAACAGACAGAAATCTTATATATATATATATATATATATATATATATATATCATTATCATAATGAAGTCGTGTTGTTAGTACGGATTCCCTCCCTATCATCCATATTGGCAGGTCCACCAGACGGCATCCAGTGTCCGCACATAGTTAATATATGTAAATCCTTACGGGTCGGTCAACACTATGGGTAGGAGTCCATAGAAGAACGCTAGTTATGGGGGTTCGTCCTTACTTTTCCGGCAATAACTTGCATGTCTTAACTGGATGGTTTTTGAGACGGGAGCCAAGTGATCATACAAATGCTGTTTTGAGGGGTGTTGCTTCCGGGATTTGTTCAGAACAGCACGTATTCTTGTGTAGTTCAAATCTAGCTTTTTCTCCATGTGTTTCATTAGCGTCCACGTGGTTCATCCATTCATGTGTACTGATTCAGCTACAATTTAGAAGATTTCCCGTTGTTTTCTATCGGAGAGATCAGATTTTCGTATGTTTGATAACCTGTCAATAGCAGTCTATATCTTCGCTTGGCGTATGTTTACACCCCTTATATATATATATATATATATATATATATATATATATATATATGGGGTGTAATATATATATATATATGTGGTGTAAACATACACCTAGCAAAGATATAGACTGCTATTGACACATATATATATATATATAATTTTGAATGGAGGAATTGATATATTATTATAGAACTTACTATGACAAGAAAATCCGGTAAACACCTACTGAACAACTGTTTCGACCTTATTAGGTCTCATCAGCAGTGCACACAGTGATCTCCACCATTGGAGATTGAACCAACAATACATATATATATATATATATATATATATATATGGACAGCAGAACTCAGTAGATGCATGTTTCATCAAAGATGTTTGAAAAGGAGTATCACGAGAATTTTATTAATCTTTTCAGTTTGGTTTGGTTTCTTTGTTTAATGGCATATCAACCTTCGTGGGTTATTTAATGCCAAAGCCATCTAGAAGGACAGTGGTGGTGCTAATTAACCCATAGCTGGGAGGATAAGGGGTTTTATACCTTTCCCAAGGGTATGTGTCTGAAAGTGAACGTAATAGCGTGACTGGAGTTCGAACTCGCGTACTACGATTTCGCAGACCATCGCTTTAACCATTACACCTCGGGGACACCCCCATTAATCTTTTAAGTACATACAAGTAAAATATTTTGGGGACAAAGTGCATGCAGGAATTGTTTTGGTTTGGTTTTATGGCATATCAACCATTGTAGGTGATTTAATACCAAATCATCTTTATACATATCTATGAAATATATGATTTGTAAATACATTGTGTAGATAACATTTTTTCTACGCAGTTAGATAGTTTAAATTATTTCTATCTAATACTAATAATTCTATTAACTATTAATCATTTGTTTGCACACAGTTAAATGTTTTCAAATATAGTTATTTAACACTAACAATTCAATTAAACATCAGTCATTTGTTTACACACAGTTAAATAATCAAACAGTTCCATCAATTCAATTTAGCATAAGTTATTTGTTTGCTATGAGATTAAATGTCAGATAGTTCCATTTGACCCATAGATTGGACCCTATCAAGTGCTACCCAATTAGGTTAGAGTAGACCTGAGAGGAATGGCAATGAAGAGTTACCTCGCATTCCCCAAAGCTCCGGCATTACTGGAGCCTCACTATGAGATTGTTTAGTGTTATATCCAGGATACTCTTTGAAGTGGTGGGGGGTCATACCCATCTAAAGAGATGCAGTCGGTGTATTCTACAGCCCTAACCGACTGAGCTGCTTTAGGAATTGTCCAAAAAATTTTCCATTCCACTCATTTTCTGTAATCTATAAGCTAATTTCTAGGAGCTTTGTAAGAATTTTAAAAATCATAGTCTTGGCTGTTGTATTGAAATTTATACCAAACTTAAGAAATTTCAATACAACAAACAAGAAATTAATTTGACCATTTCTTACAACAGTTCTTTAAAATAGCTGATGCGTTAGCTGAAAGATTTTAGAAGGAGAAATATTTTGAACAATTATTGAATGTGTTGAATATTGACTTGAAGACACCTTTTGATATGCCGCGTAAATTGAGTTGGTGGTTTAAGACCTGTTTACTAAACTGAAGTGGATGCAGATGCCCCAGGGGAAATGCCACATAAATTGCGTGGGTGGGATGCTAAACAGGAGGCGTATCCACATGCAACGATTAGGCGGGACTTGTGAGCTCGAGGATTGCGGGGGCATCCGAAAAATTATATAAACAAGAAGACAAGAGAGGTTGCCCAGAAAAACCACACCGTGTACATTTCAGTGATCTCCGACTCTCTTTTCCTCTATCCATATGTACATTTCGGGTAATAAAAAAAGGAAAGAGGCAGATTATATATTATTTAGCGTTGTTTTTATGCGGTATACAACACACCCACTTTGTCACAAAGAGATTTCTCTTATACCTTCACAAGAAAAACTTAATCTGACAACTTGATATACTCCTTGGCTGTCATCTTATATATATATATATGTATATATATATATATATATATATATATATATATATATATATATATATACAGGAATACATATGTGTATGTACACACACACGTGCGTGCATATATATGTACATATTCGAGAGTTTTCAATATATAAGAGGATTCTTTTCGAAAAAAAACAAAATAAACATTTTTTGTTTATTTTTCATCAATGTAAATAATGGGTTGTTTGAAATTAGTTTATTGTAAAAATTATTTTAATCTCGTAAAAAAAAAATTGAGGGAATTCAAGATGACGGCAAATAACACAGCACTCGCTCGACTCTTGAACAGAGGTCTCTTATCAAAATTTTGGTGGCTGAAAAGTGCAAACCATATAAAGTTTACAGAAGAATGTGTGATGTTCATGAATAAGCATGTTTTAGTCAGAAAATGCTCAAAATTACACTGAACATAGAATTGTCGTCACGAGCCTGAGTCAAAAAGACAGTCCATGGAGTGGAAACGTTCTAGAAAATGAAATGTTTCGGGCGCAACAGTCAGTAAAAGCCATGCTGAAATTCAGTGATTTGAAAAGACGCATTGATTTGTTTGAAAATGTGCAAAAATATACCGAGCTTCATATACAAATAAAACAATCCCAAATTTGACGAATTTATAATGAAAATCGACGTTCAACGTTTCGGTTGTACCAACCTTCTTCAGGATTTTAAATTCATGAAATTGGTTTTTAAAGTAGTGATGAAATAACAGGAGAAAAGAAAGTGTGTATATATACACTTTCTTTTTTCCTACTATTTCATCAAACATTCATCGCTACTTTAACAAAACTTTTCATGAATCTAAAGTCTTAAAGAACGTTATTACAACCGAAAAGTTCAACGTCGACTTTCTAAGTACATTTATCAAATTTTGGATTGTTTTGTTTTTTCAACTTTTCTTGATATTGTCGGATTTAATTTCCTAATTGATATCCACACACACACACACACACACACACACACACACACACACACACATATATATATATAATAGTCCAGTCGGCTGGGGCTGTAGAATCTACGAACTGCATCTGTCCAGAGGTGTAGACGACCCCCCAACCCAACGAGTGTCCTGGTATTGACTCTAAACCATATGATGGTGAGGTTCCAGTAAAAGGACTTTGGGGAGTATTACTCCCCGTTCAACCCTGAACTGGAGTGGTAACACCTGTTAAGATCCATGACTAGGTCAAATAGAAGTATCTAATCATTTAGATCCTTCAATTAACTACGCCAAAACGGGTGATTGATATTACGTTAAGCAAATGCTCTTAGACAGCAATGCTTAAAACCAATTTACTGTGTTCAAACCATATATATATATATATATATATATATATATATATATATATATATATATATATATATATAATTCCTTCATTGCCAAGAGCGCGTGTACGTAGGTTTCACCAAACGACCCTTCAGGATTGCCCCGGCGAAGTGGGTCAGGATAAAATACATTTTATTGGTTAAAATAACCCCTCACCTATACAAAAATTAGCATATTAAAAAAAAACAAAAAAAAAACACGAAAAAATAGCTACACCAACGTAATTATAAATTAGATATAAATATTAATGTATATATATATATATATATATATATATATATATATATATATATATACTGGGTTTGACATAAAATAATCTACAAGGGCTGATATACCAGAATAGAAAACGAACAAACCATTTATATATATATATATATATATATATATATATATATATATATATATATATATATATATATATATATATATATGGGGGGGGGGTCACATTAAAAGTTACAAGATACCTTATTTAAATGGTTAGATTTCATTGATATTCTATATTTAGAGTCGCTTTTAATGTTTTTCAATAATACTTCTAAAAAAATACTTCTTCCTAAATTGCAAACAGGAAAAAAAAAGAGAAAAAATTAGCAAATATGTTACGCTATTAAGATAAATTTAGAACACTAATTACATCTCATAGATTTGAAACAGAACGCTTCCAACGGTAATAGACGGCAAATATTTTTCTCGTTTATTGTTTGTTTTGCAATGGATTATACTTCAGAAGATACAATATCATATATTAACTGCTAGCGATCTTTAGAAATTTGGAAAAGCAGGGTAACCAAACTTCTCATTTTTATTCAATTTCTGTTATTACAATTAGGCTTTCTTGACTAGGGCTGTCCATCAAGAGTATGAGATATTTGGGTGTTAGTTGGGATGAAGGCCGATCGTAAGCGTGTATTTATTGTAGGTATGAATGGGTCATCGAAAGAGACTACCTCGGATAAATAAAGTTAATTAAATGGCCACTCATCTCCTTTCCCGCTTGGATCACATGCTTAAACATAAAATGTATTTCTTTGTGTTAATTAGAGACATATTTTATTGTCCTAATGGTGTTTTTACACGAAAACCTCAAACTTTAACGTTGACAAATAATTCAACTAGAAATTAATTCATCCTTCGAATACCTTGCTCTCTCTAATACTTAAAGGTTTTATAATTGCTTTTTTAAGAATATATATATATATATATATATATATATATATATATATATATATATATATATACCAGGTCGAGGCATACCAAAGACTCAAGAAGCGGTACTCAATGCTTCTTGGCTTAACATTAAGGTACGGATCAAGGGCAAGTGGAACATTTCAGAGAAAGGATTAGCGCCCTCCCCTACACCTTGGTGAAATAGCTATTTAAAAGGGTGCCTTTGGGTCACCTTCGACGACTGTCGGCCAACTTACTATATATATATATATATATATATATATATATATATGTATATATATGTGTGTGTGTGTTTGTGTGTGTGTAGGAGGTGTAATGGTTATCGTCGTAGGAAATGGACACTGCGACACGAGTTCAAATCATGTACAAGACTGTTTTCACTTTCCATAGCGATAATAGCCTTGGGGAAGGTATGAAGCAAACTATTCTCCTTCCATCTATGAGTAAATAGTATGGGAGACTGGACTTTTTAACCTTGGTATGATGACCAGTCTAGGAGAAGTAAAACTCTGAATTTAAACCTGTTAGACTCCATCAAATAATTCACATTGTGTCGCTTCCTGCTCGTGCAAAGGGGTTAGTATATATATATATATATATATATATATATATATATATACTAACCCCTTCGCACGAGCAGGAAGCGACACAATGTGACTATAGAGATATATATATACTCCCCTACCCCCGTGCGGTTGAGTTCTCTGGCGAAGAAGTAATCGTGTTGCCATTAGCGTCTTTGCCAGCCTCTTCGTAGTTGAATTGAGGTCTCGGCTACCGTTGAACGGATGTATGTAAACAATAGTAATTGTGATTCATAACCGTTTAAAATTTACTTCGCAGCTAATATCTCCTCGTGGCTGAATGGTTAGAAGCTTTGGCTTGGCATTTGAGTCAACCGGGTTTCGATCCCAGCTACGGGAAGATACTGTCTAGCCACACTGATGAGTGCTGATAGAACGAAACAGATCTGTCTGTGGATGACTATATATATATATATATATATTGTCATCCACAGACAGTGTGTTTCGTTGTATCACATCTTTTCAGTGTGGCTAAACACGTGGGACGCTATTTGCCAATGTCTCCCACCAGAGAAGGCTTGACACAAGGTCAAAAGCCCGAAGGCCGATTAAAGTGGGGATAAAAGGGAGGGGAAGGTCGGGAACGAACCGAGGCTCGAATCCTGCTAGTCTGTGCTGCTCACTAAGTGCAATGTGGGTCTAATCAGGCATGCAGTTTCACTAACCCAAATGTGGGACGCTTGAAGCTGGGATTTAAACCCGGCCAACTTTACGTTAGACTTAGTATCATACCGCTCTGCCAATAACCGGACCACGTCAGCTCGGGAATTATAAGGTAGTATGTAGTAGCTTTCGTTTATATATATATATATATATATATATATATATATATATATATATATATATGAAAACTCAACAGATACTCGTCATTATAAATTTATTTCGACCATTACGAATTGACTTTTCAGATGGCTCTATAGTATAAATGGAAATAATAACATATCTTTTCTAGGTTAATTATTTAAATGGTTTATTTTAGTTTTTACAACATTTAAAATATTTTTTGATTTAAGTATAAATCTTTAAACGTTTATCCAGTGAAAAAGTTTTTTTTTTACCGATATTAAAAATATATGTATTTGCCCTCTATGAGTTTTTCTATATACGCTTATATATTAATAGCTATAAATTGACCACTCAGTTAGAATTATATGAAACTCATCATATATTCTATATATACGAATTATTTCAGATAAGTCAATTTTAGACTTAGTTTATACGATATATATATATATATATATATATATATATATATATACCTTCATAGACATATGCAAGGTGTATTCAAAGTAATGATACTGAAGCTATATTTACCAAGAGAGAAATGAACAATGCATAAAACGTTAATTTTCTTAAAAATAGTCGAGTTACCATTGAAAGCATTTGTTCCAGTGAGTTTCCCCATCGGTAGAAGCACTTCTGAAACTCTCTTTTTTACTTGCATTGTCATATTTTTTAATGTCCCCGCTGGCCCTTAAATTTCAATCGTGAAATGTATGTGTAGGAAGCAAGAAAATGTTTTACGGAACTTGGTCTGGTTACTATACAGCCTCGCCAAAAACATTTCATTAAAAAATGTATCTTGAAGAATCTATTTCATTTTTATTTGCTGTAATTTTAATCTTGAAGAATCTATTTCATTTTTATTTGCTGTAATTTTATTAGCTTCTCAACCCGTCAAAATGTATTTTATGAGTAGACGTTAGAGAATCGCTTTCATTTTATGTTCAAATATACATATTTTTGTATAATTGTTTCTCAAGGTATTATTTTTGGTTTTTGCATACGGTCTTATTACATACCAATAATCTTTAATCTTATCTTTTTGACCCACTGGTAGGTCCTAAAAAGATACTACTTATCAGAGTGAACCTGGATATAATGTCAATAAAGGTTTATTCCATAATGGGAAGAGCTGCAGGACTAGAGTTTCGCCCCCAGATGCTGTTGAATGTTATATTCAAGACGACCCATTTTTTAGGAGCTTATCTCTCCGTAGAAGTCACAATCAGCGTATTTTTCTTTCTTTCTTTCTGAAGAAATTGTAAAGGATCTCAACCAACCGATGCTCTGGCATTTTGAACGTACCAGCCACCCAGAACCCATACACAATCAAAACTGCTCATCTATGCATTAATAATTTCATCATTTATGACAGCCAGTAAGCATCTCTGTCGATACAAGATCCAGACCGGGAAGCTAGAAAGAAAAATATACCGAGAGACTGACAGATAAATATTTCAAACATTGGAATCATAACTGTCAAATAGTACGTAAATATATAAGCATATTCAAACGGAAAAATGTATTAAAATCATTAATTTTCCTACTCTACTTATAATCTTCAAAAATTTGGTAATTCTAGCTAAGCTGCATATAAAAGTAAAACCGATTAATTCTTTCTGCGCTGATATCCTCTCTATAGATAGACAACGATTAACTTCGTTTTCGCGTTTTGTCTTCTTTTTTTAATAAGTTCTTTATTTGATAAACTATCTACCCCCTAATCGGGTGTAGCGGACAGCGGATAATCGCATCGTCAACTTTAATATTTACCGTTAAATAAATCTTTAATATTCAATTCGTATAACTGAATAACATGGTGGGGTGTTCCTGTGATGTAATGGTTAAAACGCTGGACTGTGGAATCGTAGTAAGTGAGTTCGAACTCCACTCGCGCTATTACGTTCACTTTCGGACTAATACCCTTTGGAAGTTACGAACCCCCTTATCCTCCCAGCTCTGGGCTAAATCGCATCACTACTGTTCTTCTGGAAGGATGGATTTTGAATTGAATAATACAAAGAGGTTGATATGCCATTAAACAATGAAACCAAACCAAACAAAACCTGAATAATATGAAAACATGTACGACTTCATGCACAAAACAAATGCATATGCTGGGTAAAGTTGCCCTTTTTTTGTTAGGGTAAAGTAATTTTGTCAGAAAGCGAAATTGAAAATAGGAAAAAAGAAACACCAAAGTGAAATAGGTTTGTTTAGTATGGTTTGGTTACTTATTTTAGTGGTTTTTAAACTTTTTTTGCCACTACTCCCTTCACCGCCTGACCAAAATGCCAGCGCCTCGCTCTTCCAACGAACGCCAGAACGACGGTAATGTTAAATGTCATAAGAATTGGTTGATTCTTCAATCACAAACAGTTTGAAGAGTATAAAAAACAATTTTAACAAACAAAAATGGTTAACATTTATTTTTCAATCACAAACACCTTGAAATGAACATGAAATAAATTGTAAAAGTGAACGAGTAATCATTAACAACTACCCTGCTTAATGAGATGGGTGGGCTTGGTGCATTGCAATCAAACTGTCAACATCAGGATGAAGGTTTGTCAGGAGCAGTCTCAGATCACCACACACTGTTATGTTGAGTTTGTTTCTTTGTTTGGTGAGGAGCCTGGACACAGTGCTGAATCCCTTCTCAACCAGGTAGGAAGTCGGAAAAGCAATGAAAAACAACTTAATGTCTTTCCACAGGGTTGGGTAGCATTTTGGGATCGCTGTTTGCATCCAAAAGGCTTGGTAAGAGGTTTTGAACTTTGGTTTCAGATTTTAGTCATTTTGCAAACTTACAAGTTCCTCTTCTAGATGAGTTGGCACCTCTGTGCTGGGTTCAGTAAACGGATCGATCACCCAACCAGGGATTTCAAGAGAAAATAGATCTTTGAATTTGATTGACATATCCCTGTGGAGTTCCGCTAAATGAGCGCAGTAAACGACAATGTCATCGTCCTTCACTCCTGTTTTCTTCTCCAAGTCAGACAAACAAGGAAACTGACGGAATTCCTGGCGTCCAATGTTCCTGCTGTAGAGCTGTAATTTTGAGAGGAATGCCGAGAGGGCAGACTTGGCTTTGATTAATGAAGTCTCATCACCTTGCAGCTGCAAATTCACTTCATTGAATTTGGAAAACATTTCAGTGAGGTAAGCAATATCTGTCTTACTCGATTTCAGTTTGTCGTAAAGCTCAGGGTTGGATTCTTAAAAAAAATCCAGAACACTGTTAAACAGTGTGCAAAACAGTTACCTTTCGACAACCACAAAAAAGAAAGAAGCAAAAAATTGCGAAAGTAACTACCTGGCACATTGCTTAGTATAATGGTTAACAAGCTTGACCAGTAGACCCTTGTTTGTGATTCTGATTCTCACTGAGTGTCCTATTGTTCTGATTTTGTGCCAAGGTAAGCTAAGTTTACTGAATGACGAGTTAAACTATCTATATGTGTGCCAGCGTTTAAGCTGAGTAAAGATGGTTTAAATACTCCCAGTTTTCCTTCTCGTAAATCGGTTGCTTATTCGAAGCTAAAGAAAATAGTCTGCCCTACTATTTACCCATAGGTGGGGTCAGGAAAAGAGATCTATTCATTTCCATCTTAAGAGCATTTACGTGCAGAGAAACTTCACCAGCCTAATCCAGTAACTGAACAGGGGTCACCGATTCCATTTATAACGACATAATCCGTTACGCTAAGCACGCATCAACCATTTCGTGTATGCATTTACCCATTCTCTCCGCACAATTAGGATGCGACATTTTCAGTGTTTAAAGTGAACTTTAACAGGTTCTAATCCAGATGTTTCCTTTCCTTGACCGGTTGCCAAACCAAGGTTAAAGAGAGCAGCTTGCTCCACAATTAACCTATAAGTTATAAGGACTTTGTGAAATGCAAACGGTCTCGTCCAGGTTTGAACTCGGGTCATCGAGTTCGTTTCGTACGACAATAACATCTAAAACGCCTTCTACACACACACACACACACACACACATATATATATATATTTATATATATATTGTCATCCTCTGACAGACTGTTTCATTGTATCACAACTCTTCAATGTGGGTAGGACGTTTCAAGCTAGGATCGAAACTCGCCCAACTTAGCGTTAGTCTTAATATCTTACCACTCAGCCATCAAGTAACATACTTCAGCTCAGGAACTATAATCCGTTTGTTTTCATTTTGCCTTACTGGATACCAGAGAGCTCAATTCATTAGAAGAGCTTTGAATTACTCAAGTGGCAGCCGTTACGTACACACACACACACACACACACACACACACACATATATATATATATATGCCGGAATCTTTCTTCAAATCAAATGTAGAAGAAGACAGATGGAGATCTAATTTTCGACAGTAAGACATTTCAAATAAGTTTATACCTAACTGGTTATTTCATACTGTGTGTAAGAGATTTATTTGCGTCAGATTGTGTTAGTGTGATCTTGTCTACCTAACGTGGTGAGCCATTTCAAGGAGAGAGAGAGAGAGAGAGAGAGAAAGAGAGAGATGCTTTTACGGAGAGACCTATAAAATAGAGGGAAGCAGTGAGACAATAACCCGCAAATATATTTGTCTCGGGCCGAACGCCCAAATCTATATTGGTGGATGAATTAAACAATACGACAATGGTAGTTACATCGTTATTCACAAACTTCCTAATTTCTTCAAACAAACCGCAGTTCAGTCAAGCGTAGCATGAATGGGGCTATTGATGACAAAAGGACTTTTTACCGTCAGCCATCGATTCTGACTCTTTTTCAGGAACTAAGGCTCGCTCTAGTGCGCGGTATTAAGTCTAACAGCCTCTTTTTGCTATTTTGAAACCACAAGCCTTGCGCTATCCCGAAGGTTAATTTTAAGTCTGGTTTATGTCTCAATGATTCTTTTTTTGGACCTTCTAATAAACAATCGCTTTGTTGTACTCGTATACATTTATGTAACAAACTTATCCAGACAGTTGGAAGTGGAGAGGTTGTGGCATTAACGTTATGGATCAGTAACTTAATTGCGATGTCCATTGCCAAACAAGGCGCCAGATTTTCATCGTTATGTTATGTATATATTGGCAAATATCGTGAAAATGAACAGGTTTCTGAATCAATTTATCATTATGTTCATGGAAGATAAAATACTTGCTCGCAAAAAAGAAAAAAAAACTAGAACAACACCAATAACAAAAAACTAAAAACAAAACAACGGTAATGTAATCACTTATTCCTAATAAGATTGCAAGTAAAAGAATTACTAATTTTTTAAAAGTTAGCTCAGCCAGCATAGGCTTTAGAATAATCCGACTGTATCCCTTGTGAATTGGTAAAGTAAAGTTGGCGACCATAATCAAAGGTGGCCCGAAGGCTCCCTTTTCAATAGCTACCAACACCGAGGTGTAAGAGGAGGGCGCTTCTCCATTCACTGGATTGCTTCACTTTACTCTTGATGCTTACCTTATAATGTTGAGTGTTAAGCAAGGTGGCATCAAGTACCATTTTTTGAGTCTTTGGTATATGACTCGACCTGGGATTGAAACCCAGCCTCCCGGACCATTGGCGAACTCTCAACTTATTCGGCCAATGGCCCGGTTTGCAGAGAGGTAAGACCCTCCAAAATCCCAAGGACTATAAACTGAATCTGATAGTGAGGCTTCAGTCCTAGAGCTTTGGAACAATGTGGGATACATTTCATTGTCATTATTCACAGGTCAACCCTGAGCCAGAGTACTAGTACCTGTTAAGATCAAATTTATGAATCAAATAGAAATATTTAATCATTTTCTATACTTGACACGATTTAACTGTGCACAAACAAATAAGTGGTGTTAAATTATTAGAGCTAAATAGCATATTTGAAACCATTTAAGTGTATGCAAATAAAAGCAAATAGCAATATTTGAAACCAGTCAATTGTGTTGCAAACAAGTGTGGTGTGGTTCATTCACAGGTTGCTACTCTTCGCTTACTAATCAGAATTAGGTATTAAACAATTTACAAAGATTAATATGCCATAAAACAAAACCTAGCCCAATTGGCTGGGACTGAAGAATACGCTGACCGCGTCTCTGCAGAGGGGTAAGAACCCCCTACCGAAATGAATGGTTTGGATATGACACTAAACTGCATCTGATGATGAAGTTTCAGTTCTAGATCTTTAGGGAATATGGAGTATTTCTTCATTGCCATTGCTCCAATATCCACTCTGACCCAGAGAGGTAGTACGTGTTAGGGTTCCATCTGTGGATCAAAGAGAACAGTTTAACCATTTAACTGTACAAACAAATGACTGATGTCATATTGGATTATTAGTGTTACATAGAAATACTTGAAACTATTTGACAATGGAAAAACTAATGAGTAATGTTGAATAAAATTATTAGTGTTACATACCAAAACTTGAAACCATTTAACTGTGTGCAAACAAATGAGATCTGCCTTATTTATGATGTTACCTAGAATCTATTCGTCGACAAATTATATATATATATATGTGTATGTGTACATATATATATATGTGTGTGTGTGTGTGTGTGTGTGTGAACTGGATTTGGCATTAAATAACCTACAAGAGTTGATGAGCCATCAAACACAACTAACCTAACCTCCAATTTACTCATTTAAAAAATAGATATATTTGATTATATATATATATATTTACCAATCCCTCAGCACGGGCAGGATATGACACAAGGTCAATTTTTAAGCGGAGTTTAACAGGTTTGAATTCAGAGTTTTCCTTCTCCTAGACTAGTTGCCTCACCAAGGCTGAAGAACCTAGTCTGCCCTACTATTTACCCAGAGCTGGAGGGAGAATAAGGGGATTCATACCTTTCCCAAGGGTATTAGTGCTATGTGAAATGCAATCATTCTCGTCAGGATTTGAAATCGAGTCGCCGTGTCCATTTCCTATGATGATAACCATCCCACCATAGGTATATGTATATGTATATATATATATATGAGTGTGTGCTTGTGTGTATGTATGTATGTGTGTGTGTGTGGTTTGTATTGGTTTTATGGCATATCAACCATTGTTGGTTACTTAATGCCTACTTATGTTTTTACGTAAAAATTAGATATATGATTTGTAAACACATTTTGAAGACACATACATGTAAATGATAAAACAGTTCTATTTCTAACAATTCAATTTAGCATAAGTCAACAAAGTTAATTGGTTTCAAATATTGCTATCTATCTCTAATGATTCAATTAACCATCAGTCATTTGTATACACAAAGTTAAATGATCAAACGATTCTATTTCTAACAATTCAATCTAGCATAAGTCATTAGTTTGTACTCAGTTTAAATGTCAAATAGTTTTATTTGACCCATAAATAGAACCCTTTCAGGTGTTACCACTCCAGACCAGAGTAGACAATCAAGAAGCAATCTGCATTCTTCAAAGCTCCGGCATTATTGGAGTTTCACCATCAGAGGTTTTTGGGACATATCCAGGGCACTCGTTGTGGGATCTTACTCTTCTGCAGAGAAGAAGTCGAAATATTCTACAGCCTCAGCCGACTTTGCTAGTGTGTGTGTGTGTGTGTGTGTATGTTTGCGTGTGTATGTGAACATGGTCTGGCATTAAATAACCTACAAGGGTTGATAAAACCTAATGAACATAATCTACAGACTATTAGTTTGCAAATCACATATATATATATATATATATACATATATATATAGTAACGATAATTACTTAATGAGGGTACCTAATCCCGACTAATCGGGATTAGGTACCCTGATGAGCCACTTAGGCGAAACTATAGTAGGTTAGTTCCTGACTCACTAAGTAATTATCGTTACTATTTTGCTCTACTTAGTATTGAGCACTTTTTGCATCGTAGCTTAGCAACCCTAACGGCGGTTTTTTCTTTTGACCAACCAATTGCGTGTCTTTTGATTTTTTTTCAATTGGTATGACAAGGTTGGCCTTTTCTTTTTTTTTTTCCAATATTTATATTTTTTCCCCTTGACAGTGATTTGTTGTATATTTTCATCTTCAAATCACTTGCCGGGTTTTTTCTTACCATAAGGGCTATTATTTAATATATATATATATATGTGTGTGTGTGTGTGTGTGTGTGCGTGAAGATAATTTAATTTTGCATAAACTACAAGGGTTGATATGCCATAAAATCTAATTTAAAGTAAATTCTATTCGTTCATAAATCACATATATTCAATATTTGGAAATTTATAAAGCCCCTTATATCCCCGCCTTGCGTTTAGATAATACAATTACTGTCCTTCTTTAGCATTAGATAACCCATGAAGGTAACATGCTATTAAACAAAGAAACCAAAGAAATACAATTTTATTTAAGAGCGAAGAATTTTTATTATCCTACATGTTTTGGACAAATATCTTCGTTCTTTCATTCTAAACAAAATTGTTGACTCGAATGGTAAACTTTAACAATTATATTAAAATGTTTTTTTAATGAATATTCTGACGGTAACATAAATAAATAAGCAGTAGACACATTCCCGAACAGACTTTATCTTAAGATATCTTAATTTTAATTTTTTTTTTCAATTTTTTTATTCTCATGTGTTTGAATTTTTTTATTCTCATGTGTTTGAATTTTTTTATTCTCATGTGTTTGAATTTCACTCTGAAGTTTTAATAACAGGTTGTGTATTACAATTTTGCAAGACAAGCACAGACTATTTTGTTTATACCCTTTTTATATCGTAATTGAAACTATTATAAAACAATTTTTAAAAAATATTGAATCATTAAGGAATTATCCCCAGACTCTCGGTCCGCCATGATGAATCATTAAGTTCTGGGTGGGCTTTTATGATTGGAGTATTTTTGATGCAAGACGCCAGGAAACCGTGACTGCTTTGAGATATTTTCAACGGAAAAGTGTTATTTACATTCGATTTCTAACAAAAAATATTTAGTGACAATGAACCGTGAGAACCTACGTCAAAATTCGTTTACATACACAAGACACCGAGACACAAAAACATATATATATATATATATATATATATATATATATATATATGTTGACCTAGAACTTACGCAAATCTTATATGCTTGTTTATCATATGGTTGTGAAAGAGACTGGATTTCAAAACTATATTCATTATATATGTACATACAAGCCTGAATACCAAAATTCACAAAAGAAATCACACAACAAAACTCTCTCTCTCTCTCTCTCACACACACACACACACACACACGTATATGTGTATATATATATATATATATATATATATATAATTATGTAGATTTAGCGACCGTAGTCGAGTGTAATCCGAAGGCACCCATTTCAATAGCTTCTACTCCATCTCACCTTACCCTTGATCCTTATCCGATAATGCTGAGAGTTAGGCAAGGAGGCATCAAGTCCCATTTTTTTTAGTTTTGGTATGACTCGATCTGGAATTGAACCCTAGTTTCTTGGACCATTGGCGCACTCTCTATTGTTTGATTAAATATGACAAAAGCACTCTATTTCTGCTTATTTTATCATTGATCCACTCAAGTTTTCGTATGGGTCAATTTACATCTGGACGGAATGAATTCAAGAAGATGCCATATTTTCCAAAAATACTTTCGACTCCAGCTAGAGAAATCATCGGGAGAATGAACCATGGAGTGGCAAATGCAATGACAAGTCATATAAATTTATATAAGGAGTAAGAGAAAGAACAAGTGGGAGTGTAATTCACGGAAGAAAAGAACTTTACTGGAGGTAAGAGGAAGAATTCTCATTGAAAACACATCCATTTTACGAAAAGAAAAAAACCAAATACTTGAAGCTCTATGTATAAAGATTTAAAAAAAACTTTCGTAAACAAGATCAACTTCGAATGCAGCAGCAGCGTTCTGAAATGCCTTTAACACTTTTCCTGTCAATTCTTCCTCTTACCTCCAGTAAAGTTCTTTCAGTGTGACTTGAGTGTAAGTCAACACATATTGCAGATGTTTATTATTAGGTTTTGCTTAGATATGGCCTCGGGTTGATTACTGTACCTACTACTATCTTAAGTGGTCACCCATCTCAGTCCTGTAGAGGTTAATTGCTACTTAACTTCGGTGATCTAGCAGGAACTTCCTTCATGTCTTGACCGTCTGTTATTAGCTAAATCTTGCTAAGATATAGAGCACAGGTTTCAGATTGCTTAGAACACTGTTGTTGCTTAAGTTGTCACCCATGTAATTATTGAACTTGGCCATCACTGCTTAACCACGAGGAACCACTGCGCTTGGTGTGACTTGACAACAGCAGCAGCGGCAGTAACAGTTGTAGTAGCAGTAGTAGTGGTAGTAGTAGTAATAGTAGGAAAGGAAGAAAGAAAAAAAAGAGTAGTGGGATAAAGAAAATAGAAGAAAAAGGAAAGAGGGAGAAGTACGAAAAAGGAAGCTGGAGAATGGAAAAGGAAGAAGGAAAAAGAGGAGAACTGGAAGAAATAAAGAGACAAGAAGAGGAATGGAGAAATAAGAAAAATAAGGAAGAGTTCGAGGCTATGATAACATCAACCAAGTCATTGCCAACTTTCGTTATAAAGTAGGTAAAATAACGAAAAAGTGAAAACAATATCAGAGACAATAAATAAACAAAAACCTCTAAAACCTTATCCCCCACACACACGACAAGTTGTTATTCTCACATTGCTCCGATCCCAACTCATTCTGAACCCCGAGACCATCACACTGGACAGGCAAGCAGTCAAGATACACGATAACTGATTTTCTCAGCCTTCACATCCAATACTATCAAGCCGTAAAGGAGTTCGTTTTGACGCAGTGACGAACTTTGGGCGGCGCTAAATATTTGGAAGACCATGCTAAAATGTATCATATCTAGGATGCATTAGTTACTAACACCATGTGTACATGTGCTCAGTTTAAGTAAGTCCAGACCAGGTCACACCTTATCTTTAGAATCTGGAACGAGAGAAAGAGTAGGAAGAAGGTTAGGGCGATTTGTATAAACCAGTTGGGGGGTTGAGCTCATCGAGGAAGAATGATTAAAAAGATTATCTCGTATACCAATGTTTTTAGTCCCGTCGGTTGGGGCTGTAGAATACACCGACCGCATCTCTGCAGAGTGGTAAGACTCTCTCAACTAATGTCCTGAGTATGGCACTAAACAATCTGATGGTGAGGCTCCAGTAATGCTGGAGCTTTGGGGAATGCAGAGTACGCTTTCATTGCCATCGCTTCCGAAGTGGCCTGAAATAGTAGTACATGATAGGGTCCTATCTATGGGTCAAAAAGATCTGTTTGATATTTAAACTGAATGCAAACTAACGATTCATGCGAAATTGAATTGTTAGAAGTAGAACTGTGTGATCATTTAATTATGCGTATCTACAGAATGTGTTTAGAAATCATATTTTTAATGCATATGTAAAAATAGGATTTCGTATTAAATAACCAAAAAACTAAACTAAAATAATGTGTTTTTTTTTTAGTGTTTCTTTTTTATTTGCCAAATACAGTCGTTTATAGACTGGCATCATTCTAGAAAGAATTAATCAAGTTCGTCTTTTTGCCTCTTGAACTCAATTAAGTTTACAGGAGTAAAGTCAGGGTTATTTCCTGATGTCTGTGGCATTTTTATGTGCGGGATCTCTTGTTAAAAAAAGAGGTGTAATAGGCACTAAAAAAATTTCGCACTTTTTTCCGTTAAAACAAATTAAAAAATAGTTAAAGTTATTATTTAAGGTTAAATTTTTGTCTTATTTGTAAGATGATAAGCTGATAATTATTAGTATCAGAAACAAAATATCATTACATATCTAACTAGCTTTTAATACATTTTAATGTTTTAAAATCACCAAAATTTGACAAATTTACTCAATAAGAGGTAACGTAAATTTATAATAAGAACGTGATTAAAATTTTCAAATATTTTCAAATATTTTTTGAATAAAATTAGAAACTAGAAACATTAATAAACTTACACATTGACAACTATATCACTCACTTTTCACGGGTGTCATTTTTTGAACTATTTAAATCCAAGCAGTCGGTTAAAACTAATAAGTTAATTTCTGCGTCACTTTACAGTCCACATATTAACGTGCATTTTAGTTTCGTACATACTGTTGCAAGTATAGAAGCCATCTTTTTTAAGTACAGAAAACCGATTCAGTAATAGTTTATCTTTTGTAAATAATCCATAAAAAGGAAAACAAGTTAACATGGTTTTCGAATTTACAATTAAGAAAATTCTGTAAAATAAATATCTTAAATTTATTATTGATTTATCATTAAAATTGTGAAATAATAACACTTCTTACTTTTTAATACCTAATGTTTTACCTCGTAATAATCTAATTATAATTCACTCTCCTTTAAAAAATAATCTTTATCTTTCTATAAAATTTTCTTATTTTTATAACAAAATTTATTATTGATTTATCACATTATAACAAAATTATTTTATCATATAACAAAATTATGCTATTATAACAAAATTTATTATTGATTTATCATTAAAATTGTAAAATAATAATACTTCTTACTTTTTAATATCTAATGTTTTAACTTGTAATAATCTACAAATCATTCATTATCCTTTAAAAAATAATCTTTTTGTAAACTTTCCTATTTTTATAACAAAATTTACATTTGAATTTGGTTCATTTCTAAAAGATTTTCAAAGAATAAACAATAATTTAATCAAATTAAAAAATTTTTTTTGTATGGCGATATTACAGGTCCTTCCTCTAAAAAAGCTTATTTAGCAATTTACAAATTTAAATTAAAAATAAATTAGATTTATTTGAATTAAAAAATGAAAGCTTGAAAAGAAATGTTTTAACTTTCTTTAAAAGAAGCCAAAGTACAAGAATCGTTAAAAAATGAAACTCCTAAAATGAAAATGAAAAGGAAATTTACAGTGATGTACACAAAATATTTATTCAATACATAGCACAAAACTGGCAATTGCTTAAAAATAGTTGTTATTGTAGGTTTCCATACTTTTTCCGTCAACATTTTTTTATATTTTGAAAAATGAATAAAGATAAAAAATATACAAAAGAAACAGCTCCCAGTTTTTTGCCTTAAAATTTATATTTTTCGATTTGTAAAAATATTCTTTAATTCATAAAATATTTAGATTGAACCAGTGACCAGAGAAAAGTACATTAAAATCTAATGCAAATTTAAGACCCCCTGCTATTTTAATCAGAAAAAATGTCAAATTATCTCACTTAGAATGCAAAAGAAAGTATTTTCTATTAAATCATAGTATTAAAAGCTGTCAAAACATTTCTAAAAATATATTTTAAATATATTATTGACATTTAAGTTTTTATTTTCTTTTAAAAGCTCCCAATTTAATTTTTATTTTATTTCATGCACACCTTCAGACGCTATTGGGCAGGTCAACCAGGGTTCCATCCCAGGTCGAGTCATACTAAAAACTCAGAAATTGTTACTTGATGCCTCCTTGCTCGGCGTTATAAGGTACTGATCAATGGTAAGTGGAGCAATCCAGGGAAATGAGTAGCATCCATCATCTACATTTCTGTGTAGTAGCTATTGAAAAGGGAAGCCTTGGGTCACCCTCAACTAGGGTTAGCCAACTTAACTTATGATGTATAGAAAGTAAATGCTATATCCTATATCACTACCGATTTAATATCACCATTAACGTAGGTTGGAGTGACCAAAAAAAAATTAACTGACTTTTTGATAAAATATCTAGTGCATTCTAAAATTTCTTCATTGATAAATTAACACGTATAATTTCATTAAATAACATATTTATCTGATTTTAGGTGATTTTTTTCTATCATGGGTAGAGGTTTGTTATGAACAAAAGGACCATGGGGGCCAAATTGTTAGTATTGTGCGTATAACATCATAAAATATCGTTGATGTGCATTTCTTATACTATCATTCACCCTTCGTTCATTCTTTCTATTTTCATTCCCTCTTTATTCCTTCCTTTTATTTTCATTCACCCTTCATTTATTCTCTTTATTTTCTTTCACTATTAAGACATTCCTTTTATTTTCATTCACGCTTTATTTATTTTTTTTTATTTTCATTCACTCTTGAATCATTCCATTTATTTTCATTCACCCTTCATTCATTTTCTTTAGTTTCTTTCGCTATTTAGTCATTCCTTTAATTTCCATTCACGATTTATTCATTTTTTTTTTTATTCACTCTTCAATCATTCCATTTATTTTCATTCACGCTTCATTTATTTTCTTTAGTTTCTTCCACTTTTCATTCCATCCTTCTATTTTCATTCTCCTTCATTCATTCCTTCTATTTTAATTCACTCTTCATTCATTCTATCTATTTTCATTCACCCTTCATTCATCCTATCTGTTTTCAATCACTCTTCATTCATTCTATCTATTTTCATTCACCCTTCATTCATTCCATTTATTTTCATTCACCATTCATTCCTTCTATTTTCATTCACTTTTCATTCATTTCTTCAATTACCATTCACTGTTCATTTATTCCTTTTATTTCTATTCGTCCTTCATTTATTCTATCTATTTTTATTCACCATTCATTCATTTCTTCTATTTTCATTCCCTGTTCATTTATTTCTCCTATTTTTATTCACCCTTCATTCTTTTATTTCTATTCACCCTTCATTCATTCAATCTATTTCATTCACCCTTCATTCATACCTTCTATCTTTATTCAGTTTTCTTTCTTTCCTTCTATTTTATTCACCCTTCTTATATTCCTTCTATTTTCATTCGCTCTTCATCCATTTCCTCTATTTTCATTCATCCTTCAATCATTTCTTCTATTTTTATTTACTGTTCATCTGTTCCTTCTATTTTCATTCACCCTTCATTTATTACATCTTTTTTCATTCACTCTCCATTCTTTCTTTCTACTTTCATTCACCCTTCATTCATTCCATGCTTCATTATACATTTATTCATGCTTCATACACTCTCTTTATTTTCATTCCCTCATAATTTATTCCTATTTTCATTCACCATTCATTTATTACTTCTACTTTCATTCACTCTACATTAATTCATTTTATTATCATTCATCATCTCTTCATTTTATTTTCATTCACCCTTCATTTATTTCCTCCAAATTAATTCCCTCTTCATCCCCTCTCTTTATTTTTATTCACTCATCATTTTCTCCCCCTAAATTCATTCTCAATTCGTTCTCTCTCATTTCATTCTCTCTTCATCCATTTCCTCTTGTTTCATTTCCTCATTATTTCCTCCCTCTATTTTCATTCACTCTTCCCTTCTTCCTTTGAATATTATTAACTCTTCATTTATTCCCTTTGTTATCATTCACTCTTAATTCATAATTTGTAGATTAAAATGCATCCCTTTCGTTTTATCTTTATTTCACATTCATTCAATTTCCCTAATTTCATTCACTCTCTCTAACTTTATTTCTCTCCCTCCCTGCCCCTCAACTTTAATTCACTCTTAATTCTTTCTCTTCCTTTCGTTTCATCTTCTTTCACTCCCCATGTTTTTATTCACTCTTAATTCATTCCTTTTAGTTTAAATTGAATTTCATTCACTCTCTCTATTCTTATTTCCTCTTCATCCCTCCCCTCTACTTACCTTCACTCTTCATTCTTTCTCTTCCTTTCATTTTACCTTCATTCTCTGTTTTCATTTACTCTTGATTCATTCCTTTTAGTTTAATTTGACTTTTAATCACTCAATTTTTATTTCATCTTCATTCACTCCCACTAATTTCATTCACTCTCACTCTATTCTTATTCCCCTTCATCCATCCTTTAGTTTCCTTCGCTCTCTCTTTTCTTATTTCCCCTTCATCCATCTTCTCTAGTTTCCTTCATTCTCCCCCTTCAACCATCTTCTCTAGTTTCCTTCACTCTCTCTTTTCTTATTTCCCCTTCATCCATCCTCTCTAGTTTCCTTCATTCTCACTTTTCTTATTTCCCCTTCATCCATCTTCTCTAGTTTCCTTCACTCTCTCTTTTCTTATTTCCCCTTCATCCATCCTCTCTAGTTTCCTTCATTCTCCCCCTTCAACCATCTTCTCTAGTTTCCTTCATTCTCTCTTTTTTATTTCCCCTTCATCCATCCTCTCTAGTTTCCTTCATTCTCCCTTTTCTTATTTCCCCTTCATCCATCCTCTCTAGTTTCCTTCATTCTCCCCCTTAACCATCTACTTTAGTTTCCTTCACTCCCTCTTTTCTTATTTCCCCTTCATCCATCCTCTCTAGTTTCCTTCATTCTCCCCCTTCAACCATCTTGTCTAGTTTCCTTCACTCTCTCTTTTCTTATTTCCCCTTCATCCGTCCTCTCTAGTTTCCTTCATTCTCCCCCTTCAACCATCTTCTCTAGTTTCCTTCACTCTCTCTTTTCTTATTTCCCCTTCATCCATCCTCTCTAGCTTCCTTCATTCTCCCTTTTCTTATTTCCCCTTCATCCATCCTCTCTAGTTTCCTTCACTCTCTCTTTTCTTATTTCCCCTTCATCCATCTTCTCTAGTTTCCTTCATTCTCCCCCTTCAACCATCTTCTCTAGTTTCCTTCATTCTCTCTTTTTTATTTCCCCTTCATCCATCCTCTCTAGTTTCCTTCATTCTCCCTTTTCTTATTTCCCCTTCATCCATCCTCTCTATTTTCCTTTATTCTCCCTTTTCTTATTTCCCCTTCAACCATCTTCTCTAGTTTCCTTCACTCTCTCTTTTCTTATTTCCCCTTCATCCATCTTCTCTAGTTTCCTTCATTCTCACCCTTCAACCATCTTCTCTAGCTTCCTTCATTCTCACTTTTCTTATTTCCCCTTCATCCATCCTCTCTAGTTTCCTTCACTCTCTCTTTTCTTATTTCCCCTTCATCCATCCTCTCTAGTTTCCTTCATTCTCCCCCTTCAACCATCTACTTTAGTTTCCTTCACTCCCTCTTTTCTTATTTCCCCTTCATCCATCCTCTCTAGTTTCCTTCATTCTCCCCCTTCAACCATCTACTTTAGTTTCCTTCACTCCCTCTTTTCTTATTTCCCCTTCATCCATCCTCTCTAGTTTCCTTCATTCTCCCCCTTCAACCATCTACTTTAGTTTCCTTCACTCCCTCTTTTCTTATTTCCCCTTCATCCATCCTCTTTAGTTTCCTTCATTCTCCCCCTTCAACCATCTACTTTAGTTTCCTTCACTCCCTCTTTTCTTATTTCCCCTTCATCCATCCTCTCTAGTTTCCTTCATTCTCCCCCTTCAACCATCTTCTCTAGTTTCCTTCATTCTCTCTTTTTTATTTCCCCCTCATCCATCCTCTCTAGTTTCCTTCATTCTCCCTTTTCTTATTTCCCCTTCATCCATCCTCTCTAGTTTCCTTCATTCTCCCCCTTCAACCATCTACTTTAGTTTCCTTCACTCCCTCTTTTCTTATTTCCCCTTCATCCATCCTCTCTAGTTTCCTTCATTCTCCCCCTTCAACCATCTTGTCTAGTTTCCTTCACTCTCTCTTTTCTTATTTCCCCTTCATCCGTCCTCTCTAGTTTCCTTCATTCTCCCCCTTCAACCATCTTCTCTAGTTTCCTTCACTCTCTCTTTTCTTATTTCCCCTTCATCCATCCTCTCTAGCTTCCTTCATTCTCCCTTTTCTTATTTCCCCTTCATCCATCCTCTCTAGTTTCCTTCACTCTCTCTTTTCTTATTTCCCCTTCATCCATCTTCTCTAGTTTCCTTCATTCTCCCCCTTCAACCATCTTCTCTAGTTTCCTTCACTCTCTCTTTTTCTTATTTCCCCTTCATCCATCCTCTTTAGTTTCATTTACTCACTCTATTATTATTTCTCCTTCATCCTGTCTCTTTCGTTTCATTCACTCTCCATCCCTTTACTCTTGTTTATTCACCACTATCTCAGTTTTTAAATTCATCTATACATGAATCATTCGCCAATTGAAGAAACATTACTGCCCACTCCTTTTTTTTTACTGAAATCAATGACTTTTTTTCTTGATCTACGTTTCTAAGTTGATTGTTGTATTAAGCAAACTTATGGAAATTGTAATCTGAATCTTTCTGGTTGGGACTTGTACTATTTGACGCCCCGCGAACGCTACTGAAATCAATTTGCGTTTGTCCCGGAACTGATCTATTAATGAATAAAACAAACACAGAATAGTCGACAAATAACCTCAGGACAATGTAATGGTATCACAATAGTTTACAAATGACTTAAGTATTCAAAGGTTTCTGGTTTCAGGAAAAAGCTGGTTACAACTGTTAAGAATGGTGGCAGGGGTCACAGAGCAGCGAGGCAATAGAATTAATTGCAATATTCAGAGTAAATGTCACAGAGAAGCGCACTTGTTAGTAATATAAAGTGTAGTAATTTTCCCGCCTAGAAATAATTAAGATAATGTAGATAATTTAGTAGTTATAGTTAATGAGCAGCTGAGCACGTGCTTTAATTGAGATGAAGATATATGGGTTCTTGTTTATGATAAGCTTTAAGTGAATGTTTTTCGGCTATTTTTATTATTATTATTATTTGAGAGTTTTCACACCGGCGTTAGCTGATGGTTTCTCAATGGAGTTTGAGTGATAGCAACTCTTCTCAAGTCACCCGGACTCTTCTCAGTATTCTGGCTGATCTCAGCAATGCTGTAGTTTTGATGGTCTCCACTCGTCCTCTTTTTTCTAAATCCTCCAGTCCTTGTAGCAATCCTTTGGTAACTGTACCAAGAGCACCAATTACAATTAGTATAACAGTGACTTTCATGTTCCACAGTTTTTTCAATTCTCTAGCAAGGTTCGGGTAGTTATCCTTCTTTTCGCTTTCTTTTAATTTTAATCAGTGATAGCAAAGTCCATAATTCGGCAAGTTCTTTTTTTGATTTATTATTACGAGGTCTGATCGTCTCTCCGAGATTAGGTGATCTGTTTGTATCTCAAAATCCCAGAGGAGTTTGTGTGTCTTATTCTCCTGGACAGATTCTGAGTTGTGCATATACCATTTGTTCACATGGTCAGACTTCAATGTTTTGCTCAATTCCTAATGGATCCCCTTGCCCTCCCAGTCATGTCTAGTCTTATACTCTTTCTGTGCTAGTTTACTGTATTCGCTTATTTTGTGATTGATGATTTCGTCTCTATCACCATATAATCAACACCTGTTGTTTTGTTATATCTTATCAACTATTGCTTTGATATTATTGGCCCTTATGGTATTGTTTTGTGCTGCTATAAGGAGAGATTCAGTTTCTCTCTTTAGGCTCCACTTTCTTAGGTGCATCCATATTTTCTCGTTAGAGATGTCGCTTGTTTGTCGTTTAAAACGTCCATAGAGTCATTTTTCTTTTTTTTTCTAGTTATTATTTTTATTATCATACTCATCATTTATTTTTCACACCAGCGTCACACAGAATTCTAAGTGACAGCAAGTCTCCTCAAGTCTCCAGGACTCTTTTCAGTATTCTGACCGATCTCAACAACCCTTGTAGCGTGCTTGGACTCTATTTTTCCTTAGATATTCGACTTTTCCAGTCTCCTTTCCAAGCCTTTGGAGATCATAGAAGCGCGCTAATTACAATTAGTATCATTGTCATCCACATGTTTCCTGAAGTTTTCCATCCTCTGACAAGGTCTAAGAACTTGCCTCATTTTTATTTTCTTTCATTTCACCTCTTTGGTTAATTATCGCTTGGTCTGGTCTTCTGGCCAGGGTCAGGTGATCTGTTTGTATCCAAAAATCCCAGAGAATGTTATGTGTTTCCTTCTCTAGGACAGATTCTGGTTTGTGCATATACCATTTGATATACTACCTAATGGTATATGAACAAACTAGAATGGTAAAATATCACTTTCATTATTATTATTATTATTATTATTTTTATTACAGCTTGCGAATTTTTCACACTAGCGTGAGCTGATTGACCTTCACTATAGTCTGAGTTACCGCAAGTCCCTTAGATCTTTCTTCGGGATCCTTCTTAGAATTGCGGCTGATCTTAATAATGCTGTAGTTTGTATGGTCTCTGCTCTTCCTCCTATTTCCAACTCTTCTAGCCCCTTTACCAAGCCTTTGGGGAGCGTTCCAAGTACGCCAATTACAACTGGTAACACTTTCCTCTTCATGTTCCATTATTATTATCTTTTCGAGTTCCCCACCCCACCAGCAAACGTTGTTTGGCTTTCACTGAAATCTGATTTATAGAGCATCTCCTCAGGTCTCCAGGACTCTTCTCAGTATTTTGGTCTATCTTAATAATGTTATAGTCTGAAAGATCTAGATTCTTCCTCCGATCTCTAAATGTTAAAATCCTTTTTCCAATCATTTGGTGACTGATTCAAGTACACCAACTACCATTGGTACCATTACCACCCGCATGTTCCTCAGGTTTTTTTTAGTTCTCTAGCAAGGTCAAAGTATTTGTTTATCTTATCACTTTCCATTATTTAGTATGTAAGGATCTGACATTGGCCATTTTTGAAGATTGTTAGTGTAGGAAGATATGGGCATACTCTTAGAATTGAAGTTTTTTGAAAAAAAACACGTTTTAAAATTTTTTCTTTCAATTATTTTTTGTTGATAAGTTATTTTGTTTTTAAGTTGACAGTTTTATAAAAAAAAAAAAACTGCTATAATATGTGCGTGAAAATTCATCATCAAAATTGTTGAGCATTTTTTAAAATGTTTTTTCTATCCTAGGTATATGTTGATTTAAGATAAGAATAACCCTATGGTTGCCAGAAATATTCTGAATTTTCGAACTGAAAGATTTATAAATACATTTTTATAATGATTTCCGCAACTGTTTACTTTTTACAACCATATTTTAAAGTAAGTTGTTGTAAAGTTGACGACCGTTGTCGGGGTCAACAAGAGGCTCCCTTTTCAATAGCTACTACACGGAAGTATAGGGGAAGGCGCTGCTCCTTTCCCTGGATTGCTCCACTGTACCCTCGATACGTACCTTATATCGCTGAGTGTCAAGCAAAGAGGTATCAAGTACCATTTTTAAAGTCTTTGGTATGACGTGACCTGGGATTGAACCCAGGTCTCTCGGTCCATTGGCGAACACTCTATCCATTTGGCCAATCTCTTAAAAACCATGATTTTTGTGCAAAAAAAAACAACTAAATATTTTATTTATGTATGAAAAGATCATAAAAACGCTGCGGTAGAGCATACTATATATATCTATATCTATGTCCATATCGATATATATATATATATATATATATATATATATATATATATTCTAAAATAAAGACCTGCATCGTATCTTTTTAAAGTAATTTCCTTTAGTTTTGGCCTGGGGCATTTGGAAAATATTTACTTTAAAATTTTTCTTTAGATTGCTAATATTTTGTCGACTAAAGTTGATTTCTACTATAAATATCTGGTACATGACATATAATTTCATTGTCAAAATCTAAAGTCCAAGTTCAATTGTATTCCTCTCAATTAGTTTTCTACTGCCTTGTGCTATTAATACTCTTTTAAAGTCTGGTTTTAGATGGGTTTTACGTGTAATGATATTGATCTTGGGCTGCATTTTTTTTCTTAGCTTCTAAGTGTATCAAAGTCAAATGAATATTAATTTCTTTCCAATATTGGGCTATTTAGATGTCAAAAATTTATTCCTGGTGAAATTCTGGTCCATAAACATGTGTCCATTGTGTAATTTATGCTATTTTTTCACAAATTTTCAATATCCAATCTAAATGTTTACGAGACGACTAATTTAGCCGCCACCTTCCATCCACTGAACTTATGACGCTAATTTTAACGTTCATTGCAAAAGACGCATAAACGTAGAAAATCATCTTTATACATCACAGGAATTGGTCGGAATTTGCAATTGTTCGTTAATACGTCAATGTTTTCGTAACCGGTTCTTTGAATAATAAGCAAAACAGAGCAGTTACGTGCGGAGCTACTTCTAAATATGAAGGAAGTGTGTGGTTATGGAATTTGAGAATGGACACGGTGACTTGAATTCAAATAGTAAATGCGACTGTTTGTATTTCGCTTCGCAATTTTACTCTTGGAAAAGGCCGAGATCCATTGACTCTTAGCACGACAATTAGCCTTAGAAAAACAACTCTAATAACAAACCAGCTGTTCTCCGCCAAAGTTTGATCTTGTGTCATACTGCTCGTGGTGGAGGGGTTAGGTAAAAAGCATACTTCTAAATGTGTCATTCCCGATCTGTAGCCAGGGCTTAGAATACGTAGTGTATCACCTACAGAGGGTTATGACACCTCCCCAACAAAAATGGGTGTCTGGGGTATGACTGTAAACTGTATCTGATAGTAAAGTACCGATCTTAGGTATCTGAGGAGTGTGGAGTATCCCTTTATTGCCACTACTCCCAAGTCCACTCTATTAAGCTCTATGGGTAAAAAAAATCTGTTCGAAAATCATACGTATTCGGTAGAATTCTTTGTAAATGTAAATGGTTTATAAGAAGAATAGTTAAGCTCAGTCGGCTGAGACTGTAGAATACACTGACTGTGTCTGTTGAGGAGTAAGAACCCCGTAATGAGCGTCCTGGATATGACATTAAACAATTGATGCTGAGGCTCCATTAATGTCGGTGATTTGGGGGATGCGAAGCACGCCTTCGTTGCCATTGTTCCCGGGCCCACTCTGGCCAGGAGTTTTTAGAACCTGAAAGAATCTTATCTTGGGTCTAATAGAACTGTTTGACATTTAAACTGAGTGCAAACAAATGAATTATGTTAAATTGAATTGTTAAGAATAGAACGGTTTGATCATTAACCGTGTGTAAGTAAATGATTGATATTTAATTGAATTGTTTGTGATACTTGGCAATACTTGGAACCATTCCACTTTGTTAACTTACGTTAATTGAATTATTCGAAATAGAACAATTTCATCATTTAAATATGCGCAGGTGCCCGTGGTGTAATGGTTATCGTCGTAGGAAATGGACTCGGCGACACGAGTTCAAATCCTGGGCGAGACTGATTGCATTTCACATAGCACTAATACCCTTGGGAAAGGTATGAATCCAATTATTCTCCCTCCAGCTATGGGTAAATAGTAGGACAGACTAGGTTCTTCAGCCTTGGTGAGGCAACTAGTCTAGGAGAAGGAAAACTCTGAATTCAAACCTGTTAAACTCCGCTTAAAAATTGACCTTGTGTCATATCCTGCCCGAGCGGAGGGGTTGGTAAATATGATGAAATATGCGCATATACAAAATGTGTTTATAAATCATATATTTAATATATATGTAAAAATAGGATTTGGCATTAACTAACCAACAATGGTTGATATGCCATAAAACCAAAGCAAAGCAAAGCAAAGAATACCAAACTAAGAATAGTTACTTGAAGGTGTAATTATTCACTAAAGATTATTATTAATATTATTTGAGAGTTTCTTTTTACATCAGCTTTAGCTGATGGTCTTTCTCTGAAGGTTGAGTGCCAGCAAGTCTCCTCAAGTCTGCAGGACTCTTCTCTGTATTCTGGCCGATTTTATTAATTCAGTAATTTGGATTGCTTCCACACGTCCTCTTAATTCTCCAGTCCCTCTATCAATCCTCTGATGACAGTACCTACAGCACCAATTACAAGTGGTATATTCGTCACTTTTATGTTCCACAGATTTACCGACTCCCTTGCAAGGTACTTATCTTTCTTTTCATTTTCTTTCAATTTTACTCTGTGGTCAGTCGGGACAGCAAAATCGATAAATCGGCAAGTTCTCTTTTCTTTTTTGGTGATTTTTATAAGGTCTGGTCGTCTGGCAGAGATTAGGAGATCCGTTTGTATCTCAAAATGCTAGAGGTGTTTGTGCGTATTATTATCATTAATTGCAAACCTGACCATTCAGACGAATTACAAAGAGAGCCATCCGAGAATAAGAGAAAAGAGAAATATAGAGGGGTGAGGCAGCTCAAATAAGGGTACGGATCTAGGAAATTTTATGATGAATTGTAGAATCCAAATTAACTGAAAATTTTGATGTATACCAAAACTGTAATCAGTCAAGCGGATGTTGAGAAGTCAACCGGAAATACAATTTCGCCAAACTGCGCATCCACTAGCTAGCAAGGTCTGCTAAGCAGACCGAATGAAGATTATAAATTTGAGGGATCAATGAAAAATGTTTCGAGGAATAATCATGAGTTGGAAAAATCTCTTGGGCTTTAAAACCTTTATTCTGATATTCTCTGTGAATGTAAATGTGTAGTTCGTGGTATTTTTGTTTACATTGGTATCAGGTGAGATGAACCGAAATATTGGATCATATACGAGTTGCAATCTGAGTACATTGTTATATTAAGGGTATCAAAGGCGAACGGGATTTATGTATTATTATATGTCGAATATAATAAATGGTTTGGAACAAGATTTGAAACTACTCACACACCCTCTCATATATATATATATATATATATATATATATATATATATTAATATATATATATGTGTGTGTGTGTGTGTGTGTATCGTAAATTGGGAACTCGTTGGGATCAAATTGTTATAGCTACCATGATAATACTAATGCTTTGATTTAGGGAAGGAGTCAAGGAATCTAATTAGAATTGTATGCTTCACTCAGCAGCATACGGTAGCAAAGTGGAACAGAAATTGTTTTATTACCAACATTAGGGAATTTTACCATATATATATATATATATATATATATATACAGTGGTGGAAATAAGTATAAGACACCCTATTAAATTATTTATAATTTTCTTATTACTGCATAAATTCCTCCGAAAATTTGTGTGTGGTACCTAGATTCGATTGGTATTAGTATATATATTCGATTTTATATTTTATATTTATATTTCATTTTTCCGCCCAAAATGTTATTAATGAAACTTCGTTTTTGAGGATGCAAATAATTATAAGATAATCTTGAAAATTTGCATATCTGTTTTACTTCAGAATGCAAAAGGAAGAATAAGTGCATGCGCAGATGATAAAAAGACTCTTCTCATGATTTTAAGCCATGTGAGTCCTATTTAAACATTTCATAATTGAATACAGCTACTGCAAAATACTTAAGAAGTCCCCCCATAATGAAAATAAAAAAGGACAAATTTCTGCCTATAAACTGGAAGGAAAATCTATAAGTTTCATAACGAGGTCCTGAACAGCCGTGAGAAATTATCTAAACGACCCTGAATCCATCAAAAATTTCAAATGCAGCCAGACGTAGATTTTTTTGAGAAGCTTTTAAAGGACCATCAAGCTCAAGAGATTTGCAAAAATCTCAGAATTTACCCATCACTCCAAGAAGCATTCGTCAACTTCTCTATGAATCGTCAAATCTCGTATATCGAAACAGGAAGACAGCCCCTGCTTTAAATACTTAACACAAGAAGCTGCACGTAGATTGGGTAAATAAAAAAGTAACATGAAAAAAAAAACAGAAATGGGAAACCGTCGTGTTTTCTGATGAGAAAAAAGTTTAATTTGGATGGGTCCGACGGCTCCCAGTGTTATTGGCATAATTTAAGAAAAGAGAAGCAGGTGTTTTCAAAAAGACTATTTTGAGAAAGATCTGTTGTGGTGTTGGGAGCTTTTTCTATGTCTGGAAAGGCTGATTTAGTCGTGATGGAAGAGAAACAAAGCTCTTCTTGATGCATCAATGTGTTGGAAAAAAAAGTCTTCCCTTTTATGAATCGTCTAGACACCAATAATGACATTTTTCAACAGGACAACGCAGCTATACCCACTGTTAAGCTCACGAAAGATTGGTTTAAAACAAAAATATATCGAAATTTTGGACTGACCCACATAGTCTCTAGATTTAAACTAGATTTTTAAATAAAGAATTTGTGGGGAATTTTGTCAAGAATAGTATACAAAAAAAAAAACAACGTCAATTTGATGATAAAGAAACTTTAAAATCTTGGATTAAACAGCATTGGAATGAAATACCATCTGAAACTCTCAGAAAATGTATTGATTCAATCTAGAAAGAGTGTGTTGAAGTAATACAATATAAAGGGAATTAATACAAACGGTGAATTTTGTTTGGTTTCTTCGTTTAATGGCATATCAACTTTCGTAGGTTATTTAACGCCAATGTCATTCTTCTGTAAGAAAAGTAGGGGTACTATTTAACCCTTGCTGGGAAGATAAGGGGGTTCATACCTTTCCCAAGGGTAATTGCCCGAAAGTGAACGTAATAGCGCGACTGGAATACGAACTCGCTTACTACGAGTCTGCAGACAATCACTTTAACCATTACCCCACGAGGACACACCCTTGAATTGTGAACAATTTTGCTGTTAAAATACAAATCATCAAAACTGTCTTATACTTATTTCCACTCTCGAAAACGTATTTTTCTTAATAACTCATTTTGGTGGAAAGCGGTTTTAAAACCGAATATGTATACTAAAACCCTTCGGATCTAGGTACCGCACACAAATTTTCAGAGGATTTTGTGGAGTAAAAAGAAAATTATTAACAATTTAATAGGGTGTCTTATACTTATTTCTGCCACTGTATAGATAGATAGATAACCTCGTGGTCATGTATATATATGTATATATATGCATATATATATATATATATATATATATATATATATATATATATATATATATATATATATATATACGTATTTATGTATGTATATATTTAAATATATATATGTAAACACACAGATATATATATATGTCGTGAGAGAGAGAGAGAGAGAGAGAGAGAGAGAGAGAGAGTGGAGAGAAAAAGAACAGTGAGACAAAGAGACAAATATATACAGACAGAAATACTTGTTGTAGATAGATAGAAGTTATATCGGGATCTATAAAGGGGTTACAGAATATGATACTGGACCCCTATATATTCATATAGATGTTTACATACATACATATATATATATATATATATATATATATATATATATATATATATATATGCGCGCGTGTGTGTTTGTGAGTGTGTGTGGGTATTATAAACAGATGAGAATAAATGATTGTCAAGAAAGTGCTTGAAAAATCTAAAATCCCCAAATACTGAATGAAAGTTGAAAAGGAATTAGCTTCTCGTCTTTTTAGTTTTGTTTTATTACTAATAGTTTCATGTGTCAAATCGAAAATATTATCGCAAGAATAAATCTTGGAAAAGACATGAAACTAACTATTAATAAAGAAACAAAACTTAGAAGTAGTGGGATAATTTCATCCTTCAGAAAATATCTCCACCAAACCAGGGGTCGACTTAACTCTACTACTGAGTGATCAACTCCTTGTATAGTTTTTTATTTTACACCTGTCGCCTAGTTTTCGAGATATATTTCAGGCTTGAAAGGTCGACGTGTACGCCGCCTTTTGGGTTATAGTAAGTTAGCGACCATAGTCGAGGGTGACCCGAAGGCTCCCTTTTCGATAGCTACTACACCAAGGTGTAGGGGAGGGCGCTACTCCATACCCAGGATTGCTCCACTTTACCCTTGAACCGTACCTTATCATGCTGAGTGTTAAGCAAGGTGGTATCAAGTACCATTTTTAAAGTCTTTGGTATGACTCGACCTGGGATTGAACCCAGGTCTCCCGCACACACACACACACACACACACACACACACACACACACACATACATATATATATATATATATATATATATATATATATATATATATAAATATATATATATATTTTGTGAGTTTATTGTATATGATTAAAAGAACTAACAACTTATGATTAAAATAACTTATATATA
>OY757912.1:78246296-78248796 GCA_963585895.1 Sepioteuthis lessoniana | reverse complement strand
AGGGGAGGGACTAAAGAGAGTGCCTTTGATGCTGACATGATTTTAGGTCACCGCGACAACAGGCTTGGTGCAATTGATTCGTCTTTGTTCTTCATCTATAAACCGCCTATCACCCTCGCCTTCACATTCCCATATAAGCACCCTTTCATTCTTTCAGACAGCTCCCCGCCACCTCTATCAACACGAGCTGCAGATCAAATTACAACGTTGAATCAACTTTGATCCTTCAAATTTGATACGTGCTTTCAATCCTTCAATACAAACATCCTATCTTTGTATTTTTCTCTCTCTCTCTCTTTTCTTTCTCTATCTATTTCTCTTTCTTCTGTCTTCTCGCTTTCTTTTTCTTTGCCTCACTCTCTCCTTCTCTTTCTTTTTAGTTCTCTCTCTCTCTCTCTCTCTTTCATCTATTTCATTTTCTTTTTCTTTCTCTTTTTATCTTGTTATTTTACGTCATCATCTCAAGAAGAATCCTCGATGATGTTTGTATTTTTATTTATTTATTTATTCCTTTTATACTTTGACAAGTCTTCATTTCTAAAACATCTGAAGGTCTCCGAATTAAAGTCTACCTTAGCTCGTATTGCTGTGTATACAAAACTAACACAAATGCATACACATTCTATCATCTTCCTAAATCAACATCATACAAAATGTTTTCAGCTAAGACTGAGTCGATGGCTTAGGAAGCATATCAGTTCTTTAATGCTAATTCTCTGGGTATTGTTTTTTTCTTTCTTGAAATTGATTTAATTCACTTAATTTACACACGTCAGGTTGTACTGTGTTACATGGTATCAACAAAAAATAATAATCCACGACTATATCTGTTATTAGTTTATGGGTATAGTGTTTGCAACTGGCCCGCGAGACCAGAGTTCAATTCCGGGTCGACTCATACCAAAGACTCAAAAAATGCTACTTGGTACCTCCTGGCTTAACACTCAGCATTATAAGGTTTGGGTCAAGGGTAAAGTGAAGCGATTTAGAGAAAAGAGTAGCACCCTCCCCTCCACCTCGATGTTGTAGCTATTTAAAAAGGAGCTTTCAGGTTGCCCTCGACTACGGTCACCAACCTTACTTTTATATGTTAGTTGGTTGCTTTTATGGCATTTCAAAACTTATTGGATTAATCTTATATCCAAGCCAGTCTTCTTCTTTTCAAGCAATTATATCTTTCCAATAACTATGTCCATTTAATAATAATTATTTGTAACATAGCCAGATATCCGGATATGGGAAACGTACATAGAATGTTCATAACATATACACATAGAACAAAGGAATCCCGAAACACGAAAAACATTTACGACTTCTTAGTTCAGGTACGAAACTTCTTATTACTTTTGAGTTTAAAGGTTCTTCGACATAAGGAGAGAGATACACATTCTTTCTATGCTGGCTTTTCCATCTGTCCACCCCCCAACATGTGTGGCACCCGCCACAATGCCACTGGCCTGGCTTCGATGAGCAAGCGAAAGTCACCCTTCTTCTTCAGACGGCAAGACTCAACTCACTGACTTTTTCAAAATCCCCCAAATCCTCCGAGCGCTTCCGGTGCATGACGTCATTCACACCCACTGGTCCACCTTTCTATCTGAGATTTTTATTTTGACATCTGTGAACGACACATCCTCCCCGCGCGCACGTCAACACCTGCGCGCATATTTGCACCTAACTAACCTATTCACAGAGCCGAAAGGTTCTCAGCCTAACTAAACCCAAAGGCAAGATATATAAAACGAAATCCCTTGGCCATTATGTTACATTAGTACAATTTATATCTATTATTAGTACAAATACTGCAGGGCAAAAATTATGGAATTAACTCACATACCTTTTTTTATTTAGTTGTAAGTTAAATAATTACAGATAAAATGCCAATCATTTTTTTTTTTTATAGCTGAACACTCTGGCTTCATGAAATATTACTAAAACGAATTTGATTCAATTATGTAAATCAATGGTCTTGTTTTTTTTTTACAAATTATGCAAAAAACTGAGTTTCGCTAAAAATTGTTCATCAAAAAGTATCGATATCGACTTCATACTTTTTTCATATAGACAGTGACTTATCCATGCTTCAAGACGTCTATGCAGTCGCACAAACGACAGGAATTTATCACTTCAACATATACGTTGTTTCGCTGGGCAGCCATCTATATTTCAGTATCAGTATTCTAAGTTTAAAACTGCATTCATTATTATTATTATCATCACACGTGTGTGTGTGTGTAAGAATATCTGGGTTGATTCTTTACATCAGATGTCCTGACGTATTGAAACTTCTACATGGTCATAAATATGATACAGAATTTTTTTCTGGGGATTTATCTTTTAAATCCATGAATATTTTTAGCATCCTGATAATATTTTTGTATATTTTCCTCACGAAAAAAAAAACAAAACAAAAGATTTTAGAAATCAGAGCAGTTCAAATACAGGAAAATAATTTACAGAATTAATCAGATAGTAAGTGGCACAGTAGTTATTTATTAAT